>JBCJKH010057920.1:46476-58691 GCA_039877255.1 Loriculus beryllinus
CGATCTGCACCTCCCAGCAGCACAGCGTCATCACTCACCCCGCCGAGCCCCTGGACACTTTTCCTGGAGCTGGGAGAAGGGAAAAGCGAGACCGCCAGAGGGGCCACTTCCCAAGTGGTCTTAGAGAAAAACAACCCATCAAAATCAAAATCAGAAGCGGAATCTCCCGGTCCGAATGCTACCAGACGTTTTAGCAACACTGCTCGGAAGCCACGAGCTTTCCATCACATGTACCCCCTTTCCTCGGACCCTCCTTAACTCTCCCAGCCTCCTCTTTCCTCCTAAGCCGTAGTGTGGGACGCGGGTGCCTGTTCACGCAGCACTCCCTGAGCTGTCCGTTTGCATTTCGGGCTTGGTTCCCCCTTCCCTCTGTTAAACCGCTCTTATGATTTGTTATATTTTCCACAGCTGCTTATTCCTGTTTGACGGTTGTACAAAGCTGCTTTAAATCTTCGGCAGGAAGAATAAAAGTTGAAACCACTTGGAAGGGTTCCCACAGGCATGCGGGCTGATGCGGGTCCACCTCTGTCCCTGCATAACGACCCCTCTGCACACATCAGGGCTCTGTAAGCCTCGCTACTGCTGCTGGAGGCAGCAATCCGCTCCCTAGAATCAACAGAAATAGGAGCTAATTCAATTATGTCTGAACGCCGGGGTGTAGCAGAGGGAAACTTTGGCGTTTATGAACTAAGCTGCTATATTTGCTTTGCTATAAACTGACGAGAATATTTTATGATGGAGGGGAACAGTACAACACAAAAGGGAAATATGACAATAAATCTCTTTTTATGGATTCTCTCCAGCAGCAAAACACAAGGATTCAAAGGTTTTACAACTCAAATATTTTGCAGGAACATCTAAAGATACCTACATAGAAAGGAACACCCCTCATTCCCCCTTCCAGCCCCACCCCCAGGTAGGGGAGACTAAACTGTCCCTCTCCATTCAATGCCAAAACTCCCTGAGACTTTCATGGGAGCAGTGCTTGCACAGGACTTCACAGTCAGGGATATGCTTCCATTATATATGCTGCCGCACTGCTCTCTCATAGTGTACTGGTACACAAAACCGGAGGTCAGAAGTAATGCTCCACCATCCATCTCGTAGTGACCACATTAGGCTATTTTCTTCCTAGTTAGTCCAAAGGTATTAATGTTTGAGATAGTTTATCTGTGGAGTTAAACTGCAGCTTTAGTTTAACTGGGACAGTTATGCAGAGTGATTCATATGCTAAAATAAAGATAGCTAATGCAGGGGGAAGATTTCAAAGTGGCAAAGGGCCTAACACTCCTTGAAATAAGTGCAGGTTCAGCATAAAAATGCCTTTGAGGATTTGAGCTAGGGTTAATTTTGAAAACCAAAATACACAGATCTCTGTATCTTGATATTTTAAGAAATATGCCTCATTGAAAAAAATTTTTTTCAGTCATGTTCCACTGCAAAACTGCATTCATACATCCTCAAGCTGGTTTACACCATGCAAGCATGTTTGAAGCTAAGGTGTAGGCATGTCTTCTTATCTGTCTCCATGCCCTGTCTTGGTTTTTTCCTCTTATTAAATCCTGATACTGGTTACCTTGAGCACTGAAATCCAGGTTTAGGTCAGCTGCAGTGCAGGAAATAGCTGGTAATCTAGTGGTTTGCTGCTGGGCTGCAGCAATTTGGATGTGCAGAGCTTAAAACCATTGCTTCACATATATTCTCAGTGCAGTGCTTTTCCTATCTCAGCATACACACATGTGTGCAGCATGATTTGCTCTTCAAGGGACTGGTCCCTGGAAAGTCTAGCAGCTATGAAAGTAGAAAGCAGAGGTAGCATATGTGGTTAAATGTATTCTTTCAAATATATGTCCTTTCAGTTAAATTTTTTTCTGATATAAATTTGTCACACTACAGGAAAGAAAATTCAGGTCCTGGATTTTATTAAGGAAAGGTTGTAAAATGATCAGTTCAGATACGTCAATCCTAATCATGTGTGGAGCATCATCTACAAAATAAATCCATAGGAAAACGAAAGATCACAAAACCTCACAGGCGCAGACCTCATGAGTACAGTTGTGCTACCTAAGCCAACTGGTCATCAGAGTGACACATATGTGTATGAAATCAAGTTTTGCATGTACCTACTCCTACTGGAAACAATGGTTTGGAAACATGAGCTAGCTCATATACCATTGCCAGTCTTGCATAGGGAGGCAGAGCACAGCACAGGCTGATTTTACTCTGTTTCTTACTGAGCAAAGTAGATTGGACTGAGCTCTCTGCTACTGCACTAAAGCACTGCAAGCACTGTGTTACAGCCACTTTAAGGACCTCTACGCTTGACTGCAGTCTGCAGTTCAGACTAGTGGGAAAAGTGAGTACTGTATGTGCATACATATTTTCTTACCTGGAGACCAGAAGCTCTGCCATGCATACCCTGGACGCATGAAGGGCTTTCCCTGACTCCACTCATGTACTATTCATAAAGATATGTCCTAACTTGTAAAAACAATGTGTGCCCATTTAGTATGATATGTGTATGCTCACATCTGGGCTGCATGTGTGGAAAAGTAAAGGCACACTGCAGACAATTTTACATGTGCAGTTTTCCAAGTATGGGTCTATGGATCTATAATGCAGTGTATGTACAGTGCAGAAAATGACATTCTTATTCACAGGAGGACAGTTTTAAGTGGCTTTCAAATTAAAAAGCCTAGCGTTATTCTTGGTAGCAGTTAGTAGCAGCTTATTTCTCCTGGTGGCTCCTGAATTTTTCTGCAAACCCACCAAGATGGAGTGTTACTCCTAAATAACATGTACAGAGCAATCAGAAGTTTTTAGATATTCATTTTTACAGGCTGATGTTATTAAAATTAGAAACATCTGCTTTAAGGAATTCAGATTTTCTGGATGTAAATTCTCCTCTACTCTCACAGTAAATTCAACTACTTGGGAAACAAAATGTGATTCTAAACAGCTATTGCATTGTTTGACACAGTAGCAAACGGAATAACACTGCCCTTAATGTTGTTATTCAATGAACAATTGGAGTCGGATAAAGGCTTTCAGCTGGGAACACTTTTCTAATACCTCTGTAGGTAATGGGATTCCTGTTGTGTGCTGCTCTCACCGTCAGGCCCTGCATACTGAGCAAGGGTTCACCCGCATGTCGCCAACACAGCTCCCAAAGAGGTGAGTTTGTGTCTGTGATAGGCTTTTAAATGTTAGCCTGTTATCAGCTCACCAACATGGTTTTGCAACTGGGGAGAGCAGTGATTAGAGCTCCAGCTGTCTGCGTTTCAGATACTATCATCTAACTCTGATTAGAGGCACTAAGTGGGCTAGAAACTCCTCTGCAAAGTCACGGGAGAGGAACCTTCTCTTTTTTGTGCACCCTTTAAAAATCGTTATGGAAAAACTTCAGTACTTGTTACGTTCTCTTATATTGAAGAACGAGTAGTTTTGTGTATTGACAATCACATAACACAGTGATTGCTGTGCTAATGAAATAAGTGCAATGAATATCAATACAGTTGCACTGAATACTGCAGTATGTCCATGGGACATTTTGTTGCTTTTACTTGGCAGGCGTTGTCTATTTTTTCTAAATAGAAAAAAAAAAAAAAATGATGCAAATGAGAAGTATTGATCCTGCTGACATGAGAATAAAAAAATATGGAAGATAATCCATGGGAGGACAATTCCCTAAACTACACAGATGTGGTGCATTGTTAAGTAAGCATTATGTGAAATAGGAGTGTGTATTTTGTTGCTCAGAAGTAAATAACAGAAGTCCTCTTCTTACACTGACTCCTTATAAATCTGCCACTGGGTAAATTTGGGGGTTTCAGAAATAATGTGTAAATGATATCTTAGATGAAACATGGCATTACTGTAAACTAAGTAAAAAAATACATTAATGCTTATCGATCTTTTAGAAAAGGGTATACCACATTTGAACACTCTTCTGTATTGGGAAAAATTTGTCCTTCCTTTGGATTATAGATGAAAGAGTTTGGAGACAGGTTCTCCTGCAGTGGCCTGGAAAACCTCCAGGCAGTTCTAAACACTGATTGCCACTACGCATTCCCACAGTTGCTGTCAACTGGAAATCAGCTCTTTCTAGGGTGGGTGCTATGAATTTATAAATAAGGCAAAACTAGGACTTTAAATTCTAATATTGTTTGTGTCCTAGATAAGTCGATAAACACCCATATGTGCATGTGCATAAACATACACGCACACATAGACACAGGAATTTGAAAAAAACCCAGGATTTAGTAATTTCCTTTCAGTATTTACATCTTAACCATGTTAACTAGTGTTCTAGTTCAAAAGAAACATTGGGATCTGGCAGGATTAGTAATATTTGAGAACTATCCAGCTCTCGAAAAATGTCTGACTCCGCTTCCTTGGGACTCTCATGGATCTTGGTCCTTGGGGAGGCAGGTGTTTTCATTCCAGCTGGCCACAAGGAGTTTCACTAAGTAATGTTCACATGGAGTGCTTCAGATGTCTGTCACTATAGAAATGTAAACTATTTGTGTCTTCAAAATTGAGGATTAAAATAATGAGAAAAGGAAACTAAAATACATCGATTACATCTGACTTGAAGGAAATGCTTATGGAAGGAAAACAGCTGATTATGAGAAAAATTGGTATTTCTTATGGTTATGGCTATGAAACACTCATTACTTTTCGTGTATGGAGTAAGGAGTCTTGCTGTGGACTGTAAGTTAGACACTTTGAGGACGTTTTATTTCCTAGATATATGAAGAACAGGATGATACTTGCCAGGCAGAACTCCACTGTTGAAATCTAGAGGTAAATCTGCATGGACATATGAACACAAAGATCCATCGCTGTCCAGGGGATACTACACAGAAGAATAGATATAATTAAAAAAGTAATTAGAAAAGTATTTTTTTTTTTCCAATGACTAAAAATACTATAATTAAAACTATTGTTAGAGTCGATTAATGAAGTGGAAATTTGCTTTCAGGCTTTAGAGCCAAAAATGTTCTTTGTGCCTGCATTCATTTCTATGCTCCATGTACCCTGTGCTGTTTACACAAGGATTATCTTGTTTATTCTAAAGATATTATGCTTCATAGAAAGCAATCAAAAGAATATTTCTTTTTTTATGACAAAAATTGGATGTTGTATTGCTCAAGTTTCTTTTATACAACATTCTTGGGTTTGTGATAGTGTGATATTTAATAAAGTGTTTATAAATGCAGATATAATAGTTTATCAGATCTCAGAAAGTCATAATAACAAAACTGCCCTTGGCCTAAGTGCTATGTACTGTACTTTGTAATTTACAACACAGTACTTTCCAAATTACTTCATAAACTAAGAAAGTTGCCTACCAAAGAATCCATCTTATATGAACTAAGAAATATTTTCCTAAATATTTTTTCTGTTACTTAGTCTCCATACAAATCATTATTAATAGCTTGGGCTAAGACAGAAACTGCACTCCCTTGTAGCATGCAACACATGCATGCTGTAAGGTATTTTCGTGAAGGCTGATCTATTTAAATTTCCAGTGGAATAGACCTTTCAGCTTAAAATACTAGGTGTTTAAAATGGTATCCTGCACAAATAACAGGATAAAGTGAAGAAAAAAGACCAAAAGGAAGCTAAAGACCTTACAGTGGGAATCTAATGGAGCAATTCAAGTGGGAGTTAATAGTTTATGAGACCATGAATAGAGAATGGAGCCTTTCATTTCTATGTTGCTAGTCCAAGTTCCTACTAATGTATCTCAAGCCTCTTTGGTGGCTTCACTGTAATGGCATGCATACAGGCTTCTTCAGCAGGAAACAAAGCCTGTGCCAACGAGTCCAGCCTTCTCTGCTGAAGGACCTGACCTGAAAAATACAACCAGCAAATGAGAGACCTAGATGTGCATTCCAAGCTAATACAAGCCTCTCCCCGTTCTTTCCCAAATGTCACAGTCTTGTTATTCTCTGTGCACAATATGCCTGATGTTGCATGGAAGAGAAAAAGAAGAGAGACATTTAAAAGTGGAGTGTAACTCAAGACCAGTTTTTGGTCTGCAAGCAGGCAGCAACTTCCATGATAGTCTAGCTTTTACTTAATCCTCATACCGGAACCAACTTCTGCAGGTATGCATGACATGCATTTGTAGACACAAAGCATGTTTTAAAGCTTTCTTATGGTCACTATGAAATCATCATGCAATTACTTTAATCTTCTATATAGTAGATGAAGAAAAGTATAATTCATGCATACTTACATTGCTCATCTTCACACTTTTAGGCAGTTTGAATAAACATTCACATTCCTCTGTAAGCAGGAATATCTTCCAGATGGGCAAAGATTCCCATTGTGTTTCTACCAATCAGTTTAAATGCACAAAATTGTCATCATTCTTTGCGAAAACGACTCTGGATTTTAATTCTTGGTCAGACTTTGATCTGAGAAAGGTACAGAAACTGCGCTGTGTTGCGGTGCTGTCTTACAGAAAAAAAGATCAACTGATAGCTGAGCGAGGAGCAAGGAATTCCTTTCACATCTAAGACTCTCTTGTCAGATTGCAAGCAATTTAGCAAAGATGAGTAATTTGTGTCCTTATTGCTAGTTTGAGACATATAAGGTAGTTGAAGTTGATTATTTATTATCCGAAGAGAAGCAGTATAAAAAGGGAAAGGTTTTCTTTTTGAAAATGATATAGGTAGATGCATAATTTTCACCTACAAGACATGATAAAACACATTCTTAAATGGTTTGGGGGCAGATTATCAAGCACATCTGATCTACTGGATTTTTTTGAAAGTAAGTGTTTTTTTGAAAAGTAAATATTTAAATCAAGAATCTGTCAGGATGGGGTTAGCTACTTGGGTTCTTGCAACATTTCCATGGATTCATGGAAATATTGCATGTATGTGTATGGATTCATATCTCATTGTCAGTGTTGAATAGGCTGAAGTATAAGAACACTTTACATTACTTCTTTGAGGGATGGACTCCAAAACACTAGAAGAATGAACAGGTGTTCTTCTTATCTATCACAGAAATATATGCAGTTGAAAAGCTGCAGAGTTGGAATATGTTTATAGACAATTTCTTGCAAGCAGATTTGTTCTTCAAAGTTGTGTTTTCCCAAGTTTATATGATCTGTCATAACAGTATCTGTATTTCTTTGTTCCATAACTAGATCTGATGCTGCAACAGAATGATTATTCCAAGATAAAGAAATTTCTAATGGAGAATATCTGTGATAATAAAAAGCCTTCCACTGTAGATAGAGAATGGATAGGACTCCTCACGTATTCCAAGAACCAAAATTGCCTTCATCATAGCCTTCTTGAGCCGTAGGAGTTCTTATCCACCAGCTGGCGAGAAGATGTAGGCACAGATGAGTTTTTCCTGATGGGGGTGGGTTAAGAAGAAAACTGTAAAGGACTGGGTAGCAACTTTGAAGTTTTGTATGGAGATTTATCATGGTATCCCACTTCCTTTACTTTAAGAACTGAGGGGATGAAGGAGAGGAGCAGGTTGTGAGTGAGACAGCATCAGTTGGGAAAACTCTATGACAACAGGGATGAAGGTTACATTTGGAACTGGGCAGAGTGTGAAAATTTAGAATTTAAAGGAGTGTAAGATGAAGATGCAGAAGAGGGAAATTAAGGATTCTGGTGAAAACACAACTTATAATGAAAGTGTAACCAAAAAAGGGCATTCAAAAAATATTTATTGAGTGGGAGTGAGATTACAGACTTTGAAAAAAGATAAAGAAACTCAGTAAAAAATTAAAAAAAACCCGGAAATAAGAATAGAGAGAAACAAGCAAAGAAAGAAAAACAAACTGAAGAAAGTAAAGATAAAAGTACTACAGAGAAAGGATAAACCTCCCACCTTCGTCTGGAACATGAAAGGAGCACGTAACATAAAATCTGGAAGAAGCAGAAGTGTCTGAAGAGCTGAAAAGTAAGGTTTGAACAGCTCTTGTAGTGGGAGGTGTCCAGCATGAGCAAACATGCTCAAGTCTGTTCATGCCGTGTGGTTCTGAAACCCTATTCTATGTACTCTGCATGGTTCTAGCTGAATGGTAGATAATTTGGTGTCATTTCCTATTCAAAGTCTGTTTGGCTACTGCTGTGAGCTAAATTACTCTTATGGCTGCTTTAATAAGGTCACCTATGACACTCTGTGGACACCAATGACCATTCCCAACTTGAGAACCAAACATACGCAGTCTGGCATCTGTTTTCTTGATGGTAATCTGAAACTGGTATCAGTGATTTCACAAAGTCACCATTTCTACTCCTTCTGTGATCCTCCCTTACAACCCCAATGGTGCAACTCCATAGTCCTTAGGTCAATGAGCATCACGGCTGCTGCTGATGTTCTGGCTCAGAGATGTCCCATAGCCATCAATAAAAGTGCTCGTAGAAGATGTCTTCCTACTGAAGACCTTCAGTGAAAAATTTGTCATAAAAATTGGAATGACATTCACTGGAAAATTGCCAGAGCCTCATAAACTAATATGAATAATCAAAGAGCTTGCTCTTACACATTTTGTTTTGCCCTCATATTATGTTCTTAAATCCCACCAAAGTCAGAAGGATCCAGAGCATATCTGAGAACAGAACCTGACCCCACATTATCTCACTTCTTCTGGTCTTTGCTGGTGATTTTGGAAAAAAGCATAGTATGCAGTGTTGCACAGGAAAATTTGCTAAGAGCCCACGTGTAACACGAAATACATAGTGTTATGATAAAATGAGGGATCAAAAATTTCTGTGAGATTTTGTTCAAGGATTGAAATAAAAAATAATAAAAAAGTAGAAGTAGAAGGAAACAAAATGAAATTAAATAAAAAGAAATGAAAGATGCGTTAGTAATTGTTCTGTTTTTTCCCTGACACTTTCATATAGCTATAACAGTGTATAACAGCATCTAACATTTCTTGTGGCTGCCTCATCTTGGTGGAGAATGGTTCTGCTACTATTACATGCCTCTATTTTATCTGCCATATGAAGTTAAACAGTACCACACAGCTGAGCAGGGAGATGTGAATGCGTGAGGAGCTTCAGACTGGTGGTAGAGAGCAGGAGTTCTCCCCATATATACCTATAATTATTCAGAGTTCTGAATAAATGCCATAGGTATCACTTTGAGTGTAATGGTTGCCAATCTCCCCACTGACTTCATAAAATCATGCATTATTCAGAAACTTTACCCAGCCCAAGAAGGAAGACTGAGATTCAGGTATACCTTCGTACACTTAGGCTTCATAGATTTAAGGCTACCAAACAGCTGGATTTCCTGAACACGTTCTCTTTTTCAGCCCAGAAGCCTTGTTTGGGCAGCTGTTGAGAAATTTATACATTTGCTAAGATTTCAAGCTGTCTGGGAGATGTGGCAGGTCAGATGCTCTGCCCAGGCTGCTCTACAAGCAGGCTGTATACAGCCTGGTGGTAACCACAAGACTGCATGAATCCTCATATTCAGGCCAACACTTTTGGAGAGCCTCATATTTATTGTGCACATGTGACAAAGTCACCACATGCTTGCACAATAAGGCTTACACTTCTGGGGATTGTCTAATGGACCTGCTGCCCATGTGCTGCCCATTCACTGGCAACATGCACAGTAAAGGCTCTGTTAAGTCGTATTTACTGTGAATATGCAGAGCAATGAAATGCTGCATGTGCAGCAGCATGTGTTGCTTCCTGAAGTGTGGCGTGAAGTGCACATGCGCTGCACAGATTTCCCAGGCTTAAATATAGGAACTCTATACTGGCCAAATGGTGAAGTCTTGAGAAGGCGCAATATTTGAAGATGTGGTCGGCATGAGGGCCACAAGGAATATGCTGCTCAGCACAGTGATTCTGCCAACCCCATTGCAAGGTACCTCATATGCACTGGGAAGATGCTCAGTGCCTGACTTATGTTGCCAGGTTCCACTCTCAGGCAGGTGTTACAACTCTAGGTGATGTAGAGCTTGTGTTTCTCTGTGGCATTAGTCTATCCGTGCCTTCACTTTCCATGTAAATAGGAATTTATGAGTTCACAGTAACAAGGATGCCTAATAAAGATGCTATTAACATAAATAAAGATTATGAGACATTCAGACTTAATATTGAGTAGGCCTCATGTAAATTATTTTTATTCCAAGAACATCAACAACCCCTGAAAAGCTGAGAACACCTTTATGGTAATCCTCAATCTGTTGTAAGAGGGCATTTGGTTACAATTAAAGATGAAGTCTCAAGCTACTTATTCATACCTCCCTGAACTTCAGACAAAAAGAGATCCTGATGTGAGCCACCTCAAGATACTGGCTTTGCAAAAGCAAAAAAAAAAAAGAAAAAAAAAGAATTTTTTTTAAAACCAAACCATCCTACTTTTGATCACGTTTGGTTTCAGTACAATTCACTATTTTAATTTTATTCTTTTTGTCTCCACTGTGTGAGGAAAATGTGAGCAGACTAGAAGTTCAGTTAATTTTGTGAGGTTGAGCAGAGGTCAGTGAAAAATTGATAGCAACTTTTGAGATGAAAAAAGAATCATCAAAGCTAAAGGAAGCTTCTCAAAGTGGGATTTAATAGCAGCTATCATATTGCCTTCAATGGCTTGACCATTTCTTCTGCAGCTGTTTTATTTTAAAAGATTTCACCCCCATCCCACATGTATAGGCCTATATACTGACCTGAGTACACACATCCAAGTACTTTGGTCACTCATGATAACTATAAACCCTTCAATGAACTATCAGAAAGGTAGTTCAAATGGAAATGGTGAAATTCAATATAGCGTTTAACTAAGTCACTGTCTAAGGTTAAGCCCAAGGAACAATCAGTAACACTGGAAGGAAAGGCAAATACATTAATTGGTATGTGGATACCAGATACATGTGGCTTTCCTGAAAGCTGTCAGATAACCACAGTAGTGTGTCAGTGTGAATGAAGCAAATGAGTTTATTCAAATATATACTTATATTTGTTTCTACATGTAAGTGTGTGTGCATGCAAAAATCCCTAGTACAGATTTGGGCAAAAAAATAAAATTAAAAGGCAAGGGGGTAATTCTAGCTGGTAGCCCTGCTACCTTTCGGTATTCCTAATCATGGATAGAGTGAAGTTCTCAGGAGATACTGAGTGTGTCAGGCACCCAAGCCCCATTGACTCTCAGGGTAGACTGGATTTCTAACCTGCTGTGGGCTCTGAGAACTCTGCTTTTGTGTCTTACGCAAGCTGTAACTGAGGGCCTTATCTGTAGCTCATATGAAGATATCTCTTTTTATCATGATACACATAAGTAAGACACAGGAGAATAATCAAAATGATAGTAAAATTATGGAAAGTGTATGTGCATGTGGGCAAAAGGACAATAATGTGTCTATATATGTGTTTATTATGATACATTTCTGTTACTTTATTTTTGTTTTTAAGTGAGATTCCTAAAGTATGACCAAACAGCTCTCCTTAATCTCAGTGAATACTGAGAAAAATTTAAAATGCACACTTGGTTAACTAAAGAAATATTTCTATTTACTCAATTTTTCCTTTCATAAATATGAAAAAATAACAATAGTTTTGAATGCAGTCTTGTACACGGGAATAATACGACACAATGTTAACCATTAAGCTGAGGCTAAAAGAAGAACTGAAAAATAACCACTCCACTACAGATTGACAGATACAAATAATTTTACTTTCTCTGAGACTTTTTCATTGTGCAGTACCTCGTTTAATAGCCAAACACTTATTAATAGCAAATACAAATATTGAATTGCTGACTAGTGTTCTCTCATTGCTTGCTTATTGAACACTCTAAAATCAAACAACACCCCTACAAAGCCAGCCTATAGTTTAAAAATAGGAACTTCAGTGGCCTGCCATGATATGAAAGGTAAACAAACTACAAAGTGAAGGGTCATAGTAAACCAATAGACAGATACTTGCAAGGCAATTTTTTTTCAGAGCTTTACAATCTCTTCCTGCACATATAGGTGGGTTGCAGTCACGAGATGGAAAAATCTGTGAACTAGCTGACCTGTCTCTCAGCTTTCCATGTAAATGAATGGTCCATGCTTTTAATTTCAAAATTGTCTGAAACAACCGTTGGAACAAGTCCAGAGGAGAGCCACAAGGATGATCAGGGGACTGGAGCACCTCTCATACGAAGACAGGCTGAGAAAGCTGGGACTGTTTAGCCTGGAGAAGAGAAGGCTGCGTGGAGACCTCATAGCAGCC
>JBCJKH010057924.1:9962-20049 GCA_039877255.1 Loriculus beryllinus
TGTAATGACTTAAGGGCTGTAATGGGTTGCATGCTGTTAAATGTCATCAAATGCCATGAATCATAAACAATCCTGGCTTCTAAACCAGAGATTAGGGATATTTATGAAGTTTAGTCTCAGTTTGGGTTTTTCAGACTCTTTAAATTCAGAGACTGCCTTTTATTCCTCTTTTATTTCTATTTTTATTTTTATTTTATTTATTTTATTGCACAGGCTGCTTCCTGCTGCTGTGATTGACCCTGCTGGTAATATACCCAAACTACAGAGCCTGATGTTAGTCCAAAGGAGTTGAACATCTGAACTTATTGCCTGCTGACAGCCAGGGTAAAACTCAAAAGCATGACTGCTGATATTAAGATTAGATATTGGAGGGCCAAAAAAAGAAGAAAACAAGAAAGAGGCAACTGTTTCTTTTCTGCAGAAGCATCAGGAAACAATCCCTATAATTCCACTCCTTAAGTGCAATTTCTGGCTTCCAAAACTTTGCAGTGTTACAAACCTTTTATTGATCCTATAAGAATGAAAGCAAATACAACAAAGAAGCCATAAAGCACAAAGATAAAAGAGGAATAAAAGGGACAAGGCACTTACTGTTGTTTGGTATAGTCTTAAAGGGAATTAAGATTTTTTTTAAAAAAAGGAAAGAAAAAAGATAAACACCATAAAAAGTCATGAGGGGGTGCAAAACCCACCTCTGGCCATGTGTACACTGATTTATATTACCATCCTCATGTAGGAAGGTGCTCCATGGGACAGTTCTCTAGATACTTTCTTTTGTTTTACTTTATATAAATTTCCTGGAGAAAAGACTAAGGATTAGATTTATATTCAGTAATTTATTTCTGTTCACCTATGGCTCTACTGGAAGAGACAAGGGAATTACACACATACATGCACAAACGTTCTCCAGTGCCACTGAATGACTCTTCTGGTCATGCTGCGTTACAGTGTTTGATACTTGTGCATGTACCTTACTGATCCCATTTGGATTTGTTCTCCCTATTCCTATTAATAGTTGTTAGATAAAGATTATCTATCTATCTCTAAGTGACAAAGATCTCATGCCTGCCAGGTCATCTGATGCTGTTCAAGGTAAATGCTCATAAGTCTTATTTGAAAGTTCCTTGAGCCAAATGGAAGCACTTTGGTGAAATCCTTAAGAAAAATTCTGACTTCACTGGCCTGTAGAAGGTCTGATTCTGCCTAAACCTGTTTCTTCAGCTGTGGAACTAACCTTCTTATACATTTATTGCGGCAAGCAGCACTGACACTGAACAAGTGTAAATATTCATTAATAATGACAAATCATTCTGAATGCTGCACACAAGCAATAAAAGAAGGAGCTCCTGCATAAATAAACAAGCAGATGTGTCTGAAGGTGTAAGACATTATTCTGGTATTTCCAAAGCACCTTAATGATGTGGATGTTCCAGCTTCAACTTCTTTGGACCTATTTGAAAATCATGTATTTGGCCAAATCAGAAGCACTTGAAAGCATCTGCTTAAAACCCAGGGTTAAAAAGCAAAGAATCTGTGTTTATATCAACTCTATTGCTGAGCCAAGCTCTTAGAAACGTAGGCTCTTTCTCATCCATCCCTCCCCAGCACTCCCTAAACTTGTATTAGGAGTTGAGGAAGAAGTCAGAGGTGGTTATTGTGCACAAATCATCTGCTGGCTGAAGTTTTTGGTGGCAGCCAAGAGAGAAGAAGGAAAAAAAATTAGAAAAATTTCAATTTCAGGACCATTATTATTTTCATTAATCATAAGAGGCGCTGTCACCCCTGTCCTTATTCTTTAGAGGGAGATCTATTATACGGTCCATTTAGTCCAAGCCATATTACCTCATATGTTTTCCTGGCTCACCAAATAAGACTTAAGAGATAAAACAATTTACTGTTCATTATGATCCGTGTCACTGGAATCAATCTATTAACCTACATTAACTGGATATGTGACGATAGCTCACATACACGCTTCTCCGATTCAAAAAAAAGAAAGAGAGGATAAGGGAGGGGCTGAAGGGAGGGGGGTGGAAAGGAAGAGGGGAGAGGGAAGCGAAAGGAAATCAAGGCCCATAAAGTGCAGCAGACGTATAATTTGCCAAGCGAATACAACTTCATTTTCCAGCGGCCACTGCTGCGCCCTCCACATCTTCACGCAGCCCCTGACCTGTGAAGAATTCTAACAAATTGGCTTCTATTGTGAAGCCAAAAGGTGCCATCAATGAAGGGACGGTTCGCTGGTCCTAAAGTATGATGGGAAATCGCAGGCTGGAATAAAGAGCTGCAGTTTTATGAAGTTAACCCGTTGAGGTTAAATCCATGCAGGGAGGCTGGAGCAGGCTCTTGCCCCTTCCGATGACTTAATAGGAAGAAGAGGATTTATTCAGATGTGTTGCCTAAACACAGGGAAATATCCCTTGCCAAGCAAGGCAGAAAGAAGAGTTTCTCTCTTGCATGCAGATGAAGCAACCTCAGCTGTGCCACAGAGTGGATTCATTCTTTTTCTTTTGCTCTCCATGCTTGATAGATTGTAAGTGTCTAGAGGGAAGAAAGTGAATCAATAGGTGGTCTTCCTGACGCTCGTTTGCACAGCAAAATAACTTTTGAGTAAACAGCCAATGAGTTAAAGTAGTGCCACCTCTACACAGCTCCATCAGTCTATTTACTCTGCATTTGCACTTGCTTATTGAGAGCTCATCTGGGTGCAGGTCCTTTTTTTTTTTGCTGTACCTTCCTCTGGTGTGCAGGGGTCTTGCTGGTGGCTGGTAAACAGGAGATGCTTTTTTCACTCTGACTGACACAATGATTTCTGATCCAGCTGTGCTTGCACAGAGATGGCTGTGTGCACCCAGGCCCTGGCAGGGACTCTGCCCTGCTCCCAGTTATTCTGTCTGCCCCTGGGCTCCAAAGTCATGTGCTGAACTTACTGGGAAGAGGTGGAAATGGTGTTGGTACCACTTTCAAGGGTATTAATGTGGCTAAGAACTAAACTTTAATTGGATACTGGAGGTACTTTGCTTGGAAACCAGCAGTCTGAGACCTACCTTATTCATACTGGTGCTGTTGTCTTGGATTACAAACAGATCACTCATATGCAGTTACCAGCCTTGAGTTACTTTGCTTTATGCTTGTCGTAGGGTACTTGTGGGCATGACACTGTATTTCTCTGAAGTGATGGAGCTGCTTCTGTCCTCTGCTGTGCTTGCTGGTGCTGCCTTTCTGTATGCCAGTAAAAAGTGGGCATCCAGGAGTATATAGGGTCTCCAAAACCAAGGCCCATCTCCACAGACTTTAGCAGGAATTGCATCAAATTGGACTCACTATTTACCCCTAGAGATTAAGTGGGCTTTGGTAGCAGGGACTTGTGGGACTACATATTCACATCCATGTAACACACATCTGCCTTAACTGTTCCCTCCAGCACAGCACATTACGAATATATAGCTACAGATGCTGCGAATAGTCCAGGACTTTTTCTCATTCCTCTGTAAAAGCTATGATGAAAGGCTGTAAGGGTGCTTACAGTGAATGTAATGAATAGTAGAACAAAAATAATATTATGGTTGTGCCTCACAGTTTTTGCTCTATGCAGTAAGCCATCATGCTAGGAACTGGACTAACATTTTGCAGAGTCTGTCATTGCCCCACTGTGCCTTCAGGCAGAAAAAGAGACTGTAAATTAACAGTCTGAGGGAGAAAGAAGACAAAAAGACTTGCCAGAGGCCATCCCAGAAACTCAGTGGTAGAGCCAAGGATAGAATCAAAGCTGCTTTATTTGCCCATTTGACCACATTTTCCTTAATCTTTCTTAATGATCCCATTCATTACAAAATATAAAAAACTAGAGCATAACTCCAGGGGGTTGTGGGAAATCTAGGAACATGGTCCTTAACCACATCTTGAATTGGGTCTTTGGACTTGTCCATGCCATATTGGGTCAGGGAGGGGGCACAGATCTGGCCTCTGCTCGGTCGTGTTCCCTTCTCAGTCACGCGGTCTCCAGCACTTCAGATCCTCATACCTCAGATTTCCCACTTGCAGCAAGAGGCTAAAAATACTTGGTTCAAGTCGACGAAACAGTCTGAGATGCTCCTGGAAAACTGCAGGGCATGAAGTTCACTGAGGCACTGACACTGGCTAGGTCCAGAGTCTTCTAAGAGAAAAGAATGATTATAGAGGTTGCAGAAACTATTTCCTCATCCTCAAAGACACATTCTTCAGGAAAGTGTTAAAAAAAACCCCAAACACACTCCTTGTTGAAAAGCATGATTTATCCTTCAGACATTTTTGCAAATTCTGTACATGTCCCTGTGGTGGAAAAAAACAAGGGAATAAATTTTCCGAGGCTGTTAATCCAGGACAGCAATTCTTCAATTAAAAAGAACCAAACAAAACAACGCAGAACTAAAACAATATAGCAAACCAGCCTTGTGGCTGTCCTATATCCAGGAATCTGTAAGGGCAGAACTTGTAACACCCAATTAAAGGAATTCAATGTTTGTCTCACTGTAGGTGAAAATCAGCAATAAGTGAGTGAAGCAGACAACACGAATAGTGGAGACACACATCTCTCTCCTTGAGAGGCTGGAGGCCTAAGAAAATCAGGAAAATTAATGTACTGGTGTTCTAGTCACAGTTGGCGAAGAAAATGAAAGTTGGGAGTGTATTAATGTCATGGTCCCAGACTTTATTCCCTCTCCAGAGCACACACCATTGCGACCTCCAAATCTGAAAATTAAACTGAAAGGAAATGTTTGTTCTAACAAAATAGCAATTCATTACGCGGAATGGAGATATTTAACCAATAAATGATTGCTTAATGGCCCATAGGACCTTTTCTGCAGTTAGAAAAACACTGCATGTTGTTAAACAACCAAGGATACCTCTTGGAAATGCCATGCTTACAAATAACATGAAGGTTTATTTGCTGCTTGATAAATGTCCATAAACAGATACTCCCTGGGTGCCCTGGCGTGACAGAGCACTTGGGATCAAGGCAGGGTGGAAGAGAGGAAGCGGGGAGTTGAAATGGAGGAAAATGTGTCTGTCTCCAGTTACACACCTTTGCAATGACTTATGGCTTGCTCAGTCAGTCTGTCTCAGTGATGGCTTTTATCTTACGATGGGTGTCTTAGTGTTAAGTGAAAGGGAACAAAACCTGTTACTTTCCCTAGAACACAGAGGAAGCTGTTTTGGAAGAGGAATGTCACCATAAGACTGTATTTTCAGGCAATTGGAGAAATGATCTGATTGAACATTTTATATCTGTTGTAAAATCTTTCCCTGTGTCTTATGAGAAGCTCAAGTTTACCGGTAACCGCAACAATCTCAGCTTTTCCTGTTGAGCAGAGGAGTAAGTGCTGAACATTAAAATGGGGCCTGGCTTTCTGCAAGCTCTTCCAAGGGGCTGTTGTGACTAAGCAGATGACAATGTCTGCTGCTTGGTCCAGCATTATAAGAACCAGTACTTCTGCTTGTCCCAGCCATCTCTGCTTCATCCTGGGCATTTTCAGCATGATAACTGCAGTAGGAATTAAGTTAACCCCTACTGCCATAGGAACATGGAAACACAGAGCCTGGAGCAGCGTCTGCACATGTAACTCATCAGAGTCATTAACAGCAATATATAAATGACTTGTGGCGTTTGGAAATGAAGTGTGTGTGTGAGTGCGTGCATACACATATGTGTGTGCGTAAACAAAACATCTGAGTTCAGAGCTTCCAAGAGGATGATTTTCACTCCTTGTTCATCCCAGGACACTGTTAGGGATTCTAATTAGAAACATTCTCCTTCATTAGTATTCTCTTCCTCAGCCAATGCTGGCACAGACAAATATCCCGAGATATTTTAGTCTGTCATTTAGGCAGACGATTTCTATAGTTCTTCATCAGCTGATCTGGAGAGATCTTCAAGGGCTATGTGGTTCACTTGACTGTAGCAATAGGCATATCCCTAGGGATGTTACTATATGGTAAAGGAATGGCAGTTTAAAGAGCTCAGTTTGGTTCTTTTGTAAAGGTCCAGTAATTCTAGGGAAATCAATTGAGTTATCCTTAATGTGAATAAGAGAAGATTTCTACCGTAAGTATTCACTGGCTATATATTAATACAAATATATTGGAGGAGTGCATGCAGATTTGAGTGATACTGACTGAATTAGTGGTTATTTAGTTATCATTTGATTATAGGCAAGCAGAATTGATTATTTTGACAATAAAATGAGATTTGAATCCAGCAATGCCATTCCACTACCCAAATGTCTTCCTGCTGGGAGAGGACAGGAGTGTAAACAGGCATGAAGTAGGTAGTCATGCTGCTAACTAGAAAGTCTTCAAATGCAATGATGGCAAAACCAGTATGGGACAGAACACAGGAAACAGGACAGAACAGAAAAAAAACCACCCCAAACAAAACGCAAACCACAAAACAGAATAAAGTCTGTGGAGACTTATTTTTCTTTCAGAAAATCACAATATAATTAAAAGGTACAGGAAGCTGATGGCAAGGCTAGGTAAAGAAGCAGTGGGCTTACCATGGGACAGAAACGCTTACAGTCAAGTCCTACATCTGGAAATCAATTCATGTAGGTGTATGCTACAGAATAAGTTATTCTGCCATTAAGCCCCTCAAACCAAACTTTTGCTCTGGACACAAGGTGGAGAGGTTAACCCTGTGGTCAGGTAACTGCACTGCCTTTTTACAGACTCATTTGGACCAATACTATAACACAGAGAACATGTTCTTTAATGAGTTCTATCTGTGACAACTGATGTGTGGTCGTCAGCGCTGCAATAGACCGGGACCTTTGTTGCTAGAAATTTCTTCCCTTTCTCCCCTGTTATTGAACTTCTAATAGAGAAAAAGCATGTAAGGGAAAGAAAAAGCTGCCTACTAAAAACTCTTTAGAGCAACCCTGCAGGAGGCATTTGAAGCTCCGATGAGGCATCAGATTCCAAATTACGAAGGCATGCCTTTTAACATGTCCAAGAACTGACTTTCTGACATGCTCTGAAGAGTATATGACTTGCTAAGGTCTGCTGGCATCAAGCCTACATGTTTCTCCTTTTTGTGCTCAGGTCTTCCATTTGGCATCAGAAGATGTCATGGTGCCAGTGTCAGTCCACCTGCACTCCAAACAATGCTTCCATTCACTTGCCAGCATTTAATCAGTAACTAGTATCACTAGTATTTTCATTCAGGACTCTTTCCTTTAGCTCTAGCTTCAGGTACCCTGGAACAATCACTGATAACAAGGGATCAGTCGATTTGCTTGCTGTAAGGAAACACCATACGATATTCTCAGCAGCAGCACAAGGCGAGCGGTTTGTAAGGCAACTGTGATTTGTTGTACCTGCAAATGGGTTGAGTAGATGACAGAGCAGACCTGACCAATTATCAGAGTCACTCATCTGATGGCTGGACTTACAGTCTATGCCTTTTGTTTCCTACTGCAACTTTTACTAATATCCTGGCCTAAAAATCTTGGAAATAAGCTTTAGGGAGCATCCTGTCTATTGGGCTTTATTCTCATGGAAAATCCACATATTCTCTTTGTTCTTAGCTGTATTTCAGTGCTATTTATTGCTTATATAAGGGCAAAGCTCTGATGCATCAATACCCAACAAACCTGTATGCTGGGCTGTAACTTTAAACTGGTATCAAAGATGACTTAACATATCAAACCTTCTGACGACTCTTCATGAAGGTCAGAAGGAAACAAAGAACTAAATTTGTCCTTAGCATACTTGCCTGCTTTTAATAGAGTTATGCCAGGGCCTGAAATGTCCATCAGAAAGGAGGGTTAAGTTGTCTCTAGCTAACGAAGATGAAAAGAATAATTTAATGGAGGTGGGAGCCAGAATGCAGTGTAGGGATGAAAGGACGAGCAGTAACTGAGACTGAATTTAAACAACTCTGGAGATAAAACGATCCTTTAAAAAAAAAAAAAAAAGATAATTATGTCTTACAACAATTACCCTGGCTATGAAGCAAAATTAGCATAGTCCTTTCTAATTTAAATGTGTTGAAAGTGCCTGAGCATGACAGCAGAAAATTACAAGGTTTACGACACGGGCTTTGGTTAAAGTGATGGCAATCGGATTATTGTAGCTTTTTGTCTGTTGATAGTAATGATTGCAAAGTTACCTATAAATATTAACTATTTAGTAGTGGGAGACTTTTGCTTTAGATGGCTAAGATATAGCTCTTCTAGATACTCCAAGGCATGAGGTTCTCACACAGAAAACACTTTCCATTTTAAATCATATATGGTTAATTCATCAGTCTGCTTTTCTGATACAATTCCATAAACAGGAAGATCCTGGATTATGATTTGAGTTTATGGTAGTTGGAGGATATTTAGAGTCTGAATCAAATATATTTTTATTTATCTATTGGAAGAATCAAGAGTATCTTTAGTTTCCAATAGAAAGACTGGCCTGCAGCTAAGCAGAAAGGTTAGTAAAAGAAATAAAAATTCAATAGTAAGTCTCCAGGTTGGACAAAGGTTTGGGTGAGATGATTTAGTGTGAGGTGTCCCTGCTTCCATGATTCCATGATCTGCACTTCCACAGAAGCATCAGTGTGGTAGTGATAAATTTGAATGTGGGTAAACTCACACGGGTTTTGGCCTGGGCTGATCTTAGACACATGAATAGTCTGTATTGTCCATGTTTTGTTTACATGTGTTTTACCTTGGTTAAACTATTGATCATTACTTTTTACTCTGACATCTCAAAGTACTAACAGTGTTATCACCAGGTTGTTTATACAAAAAACCCTTTCTTTCCTCTCAGACATAACACGCAAAGAAATGTTGGGCAAGACTCATATGTATAGAACTGGACTAAAAGTGTGTCCTGGGCAAGACGAGATGTGCAGTGCAGTGTGTGGCATGCTACAGTCCAGTTGTGCTTTGTACCCCAAAGTTCATCCTACGTTTTTGCAAATATTCCATGGTGGAGCCTGTTCCTGCTCCATGTGAACTCAAACACGGTGATTTATATTTGTACTAAGAAGGTCAGTTGTTCAAATACTTTCATTTATTAAATTAACTCTGCAGTAAATTAATACAATTTTCTTAAACAACTTTACAACTTGGGAGGTTTGGGAAAGAGAATTGAGCTCAGCTGTTTCCTGTGAAATCTTGTTTTCATAACCTCACTGAATCTTCTCTGCTTGACTTGAGATATATCTATATGTCTATATATAGTTAAATATAAATTTTAGTGTACACAAAGCAAAATGCATGTCTAGATTAGAATTTGTTTCAAGTATGAGTCTACTTGATTCATGCAAAAACCTGATTTGCTTTCTGTGTTTTTGGGTCTGACATTCAGATTAACTTATGTTCTTCTCTTCCTAAGTTTACTAAAAGATTTTCTTCCTTTATTTTTTCTTGGCAGGATTCTAGGAAAAAGAATCCATTCTATTGAAATGGTGGCTTATTAAATTAATACAATTACATAAAGAATAACAATAGTTATACTTTAAGTAGATCTCAGATAAGATGCTTTGCTCTGAATACTAAAAAGAATTCAGTCTCCCTGTATGCCTGATTCAAATGATTATCAAAGACATTTAGTTTTTGTATGTGGCATGTTGTTAAATATGTTAATTTCATAGAAGCAGAGTGTAAGAAGTGCAAGAGCAGCTGTGTAGGACAGTGAGCTTGAAAATAACAAGGCTGAGCTCTTCTTGATATTAGTGTGGTCCAATGGGTAGGCAAGTAGCCTGTGATTCCAGACACCTGGGTTCTGCTCCAAAATCTGCCACTGACCTACTATTTTCCTCTGGGCAAGTCATTTCACCCCTTGCTTTTTTGTTCCTGCTCATAAAATGATCAGGAGTAAAATAATAATTACTGTAGAAACAGTTTTGTATCATGACAGTACAATACAGTTTGATATGTGGAAATGTCTGAGTAGTAAGAATCTGGCATTATTCAGAGATAACTGAGGCCTGTTAAAGCTCTTGTATGTAAGAAAGAAGTAGGAAGCCTGACTGATAGAACACAAGCACTTTGGAAAATTTCATTTGACGGTAAATATATCCGACATCAGAGCCATCCCACCAGATATCGTC
>JBCJKH010057924.1:20181-30860 GCA_039877255.1 Loriculus beryllinus
TGCTGTGGCAGGCAGAGAATCGGTGATATTCATACGCCAGAAAGGAACTGATAAGGGAAATCAGGACTTGATTCTGATGTTAACCCACTTTGTAAACTTGAACTATTCACTTCATCCTTTCCCATTACTATTGTAATAATAGTCCTTTTCTTCTAAGCTAGAAAATGATAGGATGGATGAGTGTAACCTCATGCACATTACTGGGAAAAAAATTGAGGCAGTAATGTAGTATTCCTCCCTAGCAGTTCCTTTCTTCTCCACTGGATGCATGCTGGGGGTGAAGATACAGCCTTGGCTCCATCATGGCACATGTTCACAGTATTTCTGTCTATCCAAACTCAAATTCTGGGCAGCTTATGAGGAAGGTAAGCTTTGGCTCACCCATTTCTTTGTGCCACTAGAAGGGTCGTGATTCAGCCCACAACAATAACTGAGATTTTATCCCCACATTTCGTATCTGAAGAATACAGAGTTAAGCTACAGTTTGTCTAAGTTCCTGTACATTATTCCTGCCATACAAGATTAGGAGTCTTATTTTATTATCTCCATATTTTAGGTTCTAGTGTCTTGGTCAGTCCATTCATCTACTTGTCTCAGTGTGTCTTGCAGGTCCTTCTCCAATTCCACTACCAATATCCTAAATGTGAGGATTTCTCTAGCTTCTGTTTGGCTGCTAAACCATGTTTTTGTTCATCTTGTTTTAAGAAATGGTTTTCTAAGGATCCATTTCTCCATTCCCCCTTCTCCAAGTTTTTCATCCCTTTTCACCAGGATGTGTTCTGCTAATGCAAGTGCCCCCTCAGCAGTAGAAAGCATTTCTGTTCTAGGATGAAATATTTCCTTTCTTCCAGGGTTAGATCGCTTCGCTTGAAAAATCAACACCAAAGCATCATCAGTAATGAGGATCAGGCTTTCACTATGATAATTTCTAAGAAGCCCAATATTCTATCTCATTGAGGCCTTTTAGAGACTTCTATAAATAGAAAGGTGTGTGGAAACATCTTAAAAGCGACGTAAACGTGACATGTTTTTTAAAGACCCCTTTGTACTACCAGATTCTTAAATAGGTATCTTAGCGTAAGTGGTACTCAAGCCAGTAAAATTTTCAGATAGTTTGGCTATTGCCACTTCTGCCTGAAACCTGCACCACAAATCCAGAAACAGAGTTAACAAGAGACAGAAAGGACCTCCCTCTTAATCAAAATAATTAAGGAGTGAAAGAACTTTCTAGGGATATGAAGACAAATTATTGGGAAATATGTTCTGAGGGTGATTTTTGTTTCAGTTTCTGTTCATTTTATCACTGAACTTTATGTTTGCACTTATTTAAGCTGTCTGGGAAAAGAGGCTGTACATAAAAGATGATTAGTTTTTAAAGCACTCCAGGGTTGGTTTCAGGGAGAGTTCTTTGTTTTCTTTTGTTTTAACTTGTTGGTGGGTTTGTTGTGGATTTTTCCCCCTTAGATAGAAGACATAAACTGTAGCTCTTAATAGATGAATGTTGAGAATAAAATTACTAAAGGCTTCTTTTTAGAAAGGAAAGCAAGAAAAGAACAAGGAAAACCAATGTGTCCTATAGCAGTCATGCAATGATACTGAGATACTGGGCCAAATTCTCAGTGAGTAGAAATCAATATACCTTTGGTGAAGTCCATGAAGCAGCATCACTTTGAGCAAGCTGAGGCCTGATAGCTACATATATATTTTATCCGTCTGTATGCAGCATTACATAAAAAAAAAAAAAAAAGAAATAGAGAAAGAAAAGATAAAAGGGCTCTTGAAAGTGAATGAAGTTGATTCTTAAAAAAAAAGTGGGGTTTAGATGTTGAATATTTAATTTGCTGATGAAAGAACCCTGATTTCCTGCATAGAACCACCACAAATATAGAAGAAAAAATAAAAAGAGAAAAAAAAAAAAGAAAAAAAAGAAGAAAAGAAAGGCACATCTTAAAAAGGAAGCAATGAGCAGAAACTGACCTTTCTGTGAGCAAGCAGATGAGAGAAGGTATTTGGTTAATCCCATCTGTCGCTGATTGGTCAGACAGAACCGTGTTGAAAATGTCTCCATCTGGGCTAATCTGCTCTCAGTTGGATGAGCTGAGGCCTTCAGAGTTAACCTGACATTTAACAATAATTACCCTTTCGGATGACCCCAGCCCAATCTCCTGCTCTCTTAGAAATCTCTCTTTTTTTTTGTGTGTGCTCCCAAACCCCTTGACTCTTGTGTTAGAGATAGCTGAAAAGTGATGATACGATAATGAGATATGCTGTACAAACACACATGCGCACGTGTGCGCGCACACGTACACGTGCACAGGTATGTGCACGATCTCACATCTCAATGTGCAGCATGTCATGATTGCTCCTTCATCATTTATCAGATTCCTGTGGCATGCAGGAGGGGAGATAGTTTAAAAATCAAGGGAGGATAATTTCCCAAATTAAGGAATAGTCATGCTCGCTTGCTAACCTTTGTATGAAAGCTCTAAGTGTCTTTCTGGCACTTGGAAGTCTCTTATCTGTGGTGAGGAGAAATGGTGCATGGAAATAGGTTCAGATAGAAAAGCAGAGTTCAGAGGTCACAAAGGCTAACTGTAGATGAAATGTGGCTATTTCTTTTTACCTGAGGCTGGCTTCATCTTTCCTCTGAAAGGTCATTGCGATAAAACAAAAACACATCTCAGGAGAGGAATCATTTATCTCTGGTCAGGTTCTCCTTTCCATTCCGGTACTTTATTTATTTTCCTCATCTTTTGACCACATTTCTCCCAGTGTCACCTCCTTCCTGAATGAACTCCAATTCTTAGTTCTGGGTGTTGGTAGAAGTTTGGCCTCATTACACTTATTGTCTCTGATTTAGTTGGAAAGCACGTCCAGAGACTTGGATGGTTCCCCAAATCACTTTAATCTGTTGGTGATGAGCTGAAAAGTTGGAGAAAATAGCCATGCTAATGGAAAAAGAACAAGGACAAGTCTATATGATAGGAAGCTCATTTCCAGTGCCTGATTTATTTCATATCTCCGTTCTGACCACACATAAATCTTGTCTCTACCTCAGTTTCTTTATTTGTCTAACCAAGATTATAATAGTCATTTCACAGAAGTGCTATGAGATTAAATTTAAAGCACCTTAGAATTCTTAAATAGAAGACAATTAAGAAGAACTATATATTTGTACATGGTATATCCTCTTACATCTTGGGTTGAATCCAATAACCATCCTTAATTACAATAATTATGCTTCTGGCCACAGCCAGAAGCTTGGAGTGAAGTGAAAGAAATCAGAAAAAATGTTTAATCAATGCCTTAAACAAAACTTGCGTATAAAAGTCTTGTTTTTTCAATTTTGAAACAGTTCTCAGCTGAAAATTCAGGTCCAAGTGTATGTCTGTACTTTGGACCAGCAAACAGCAGTTGCATTTGGAATTGGAGTTACAGGCAAGGATTTTTTTCAGTTACTCAGTGTGTAGTTCTTTGTTTTAAAATAATTTCTTATACAGAAGATGGATCCCTCAGTACTAATGGGCAAAGTTCCTTTGACTGTGAAACTGCTGGGAATTATCTGACCTACAAATGAAATCATGATCCAAGCAAACAGTCCATTTCACTGAACAATGTTCAAATAGTCATCACTTGGCAAAATCTCTGCCTTATGCTTTTGCCAGCTAAGCAAACCATGGTTGTGTATTTGCCCTACACCCTGCAGTGTCTGTGGTGGCACGGGGAAGAGCTCAAGTTCAGAGGCTTTCTTTTTGAGATTTTAGCAGTTTATACGTGTGATAGGTCCAGTAATTTTTGGGAGTCATCAGATTGATTCAGGTGTGAGATCATCTTTCTGTTAAACTTTGTTGTAGCCTTTTGTCTTTCCACAGGGATTCAGAAGGGTTTGGGGTGTGGAATTCTTCCCTTGAGATTAACTCACTAAGAATAGTAATTTGTATTTTATTTTCCTTTCTGTTTCTGAAATCAGCCACAGCTTTTCCCTTCATATGTGATAAAATAACACCTTTAGTAGAACCGTAGTCAGTCTCTCAGCATTTCATATATTTTCTTAGACCAAGAGGTGTTTAAGCTCTGGGAGAAAAGATAACTATTTTCTCATATCCAAAAAAAAAAAAAAAAAAAAAAAGAAAAATCTCTACAAAGCAAATAAAAAATTCCTGCAGTTTTTCTGGATGAAGATGCTGTCTCCTACAGCAGCTTCTGCTACAAACTTTCTAGAAATCTCCTTTAGAAAAGGAAAGGCTTTTTATTTTCATCATTTTATGTTTCTTCCTGGAAGCAGCTGCAGATAATGTTATGCCCTTTGACATGCTGTGGTAAGGACATCAGCTGCAACCTTGGCCCTTACACGGTCGTATCAAAGGTGAACTTTGTATGGAAGAGATTCTGTTTGATTTGGGAGGTATGAAACAAGCTAACACGTGGGTATCTGCTCACTGTGTATCTGATGATTTGCTCTACAAAGTAGCTTAGTGTGATGCCCAGCCAATATTTTCTACCTTATCCTCAGGATCAATTGTTGTTAGGCTCATCCATATCTGATCAACCAGCTCTTGCCCTATAAGCAAAAGTAAATATTCTTCAGTAATTAGGGTGCAGTGGGACAAGTCTAAGCACCATGAGATCCTATTTAAAGTATATCCATTTGGATTCTTACAGTTTATGTACCTGTCCTTTAGGCTGTCTTTGGAAGATGTCATCAATTATTACACAGCAAAAAACACACACTCAGGGGTGTGTAGACACTGAATACACAAGCAGATTCTCTTCATTATTCACATTAGGCAATGTTTTATGCCCTGAAGAGACCAATGAAGGGAATGAGATCAGAAAGTTTTGTTCAACCTACGGAAGAAGAACACAGTTTAACCCTTTGATTTAATGTCAAAGACAAAATTGTCATATTCTTAGTGAATGACACTGTTTTAATGGTGCCCTCAGCCTGGACAGGGGTAGTTGTTAACCGTTGTGAGCAAGGGTGCTGGGGTGTTGTCCAGACTAAACATGTAATACTTGTTCCTTACAGCAATAGGAGCTTATCATGGTTTGTCTTAGTTAGAACATGTCAGTGTCAACTTTTACTAATTCACATGATTCTCACATCTGAAATAGAATGATAATATCACTGATACATAGTAGTGGATTGGCTCCTTTAAGTGTTTACCTCTGTCGTACAGGAGCTATATCCCTTGACAGTGTAATGGGACCAATGTTTTGCTTCAGCTGATTTCCATCCACAAACTGTTTTGGAGTTCAGAGAAGAGATCGCCCTAACCCATTGAATTCTCCACTTTCACAGTCAATTAGTGATGGTTGCCAATATGGAGGAGGGCAGATGATATGGGCTGCCCTTGAGAAAATGTCATACTATGCTGATGTCATAAAATAATAATACTACATACTAGGCGTCATTACTTTTGCTAGTACATAAATGCAGCCAAGCACTAGAGCTACTTGGCTGTACTGTTTATACAGGCTGGGTCAGGTAAAGCTGTGCCACTAGAAATGCAAGTTGAACAGCCTGTGCCATTTGGACAAATCTAATCCACAAGGTGAGAGTTTACAACATTAGTCTTCTCATTATCCAGTCCTGCTTCCCAGCCTGTGTAAATTGGCCCAACTGCTTTGAAATCAATAGTGATACGTGGACGCATGGTGTTTTCTCATTTTATACCTTGTGAGAATCTGGCCAGTCATTCCTCTGTACGTCATTCATAAGTGGATATATATACATCTATTAATAGCCTATTGAGTTACACCGAGTCTCGTAACAGCCTCTGTATTCCCAAGCCCTTAGGAAAATCAGACTCATGATCATGCAGGCAATAATTAAGACCAGTAATACTTAGGCAGACAGAACCATAAACACAAAATTCTCCATACAGAATTTTCTAGGTAGGATAAACCACATAAACTTTTGGTTGGCCCTTGCCTTTGTGCTATTTTTTTTCCCTGTAACATGATCAAGCTAATTAGTTAGCTCACACTCTGACACCTATCAAGCTGCAGAGGGGAAATACATATTTTGGTAAAGGCAAAGAACTGTCTGTACTCAGACAGATGGTAAACGTGTATCGGTTTCCTCCCTCTCCTCTATTTTTTTTCCTTTTGGTTTAAGTCACCCAGACCTTGTCTTTTCAGTAATGTCATAATCAGCAAGCTGAAGGCAAGGCTGCTGATAATTGTTCTTTATGTTGCTCTTTGTTTAGTATCTGATTCAATACATCTGTGCGGACACCATTCCATCACCTTCTTAGTAACAGAGGTGAAAAAAATCAATGGCAATCAGATTACCTTTTTAACAGAAAGGCTAAAGGGCCAGTGTGTTAAGTTCACAGTGCATCACCTTTCATTTAAAACATCTCACTTCTGGAGTTTCTGTTTTATTTTTTTATTATTTACCCTTTATTATTATTTATAGCACCAAGGGTTCTTTAGTATACCTTGACATAATTGCATTAGTCTTCCTCTAGGTTAGACTGGACAGCTGTGACATCTTTTCTGAGGGATGCGATGTTAATTTTGATCAGGCAGCTCTGTCTGCATGGCTTTGTTTCACATATGGTTCATAACAAAAACCAGGGAACATCTTGTATAACTGTGTATATTTTACTGTTCATTCTCTCCTTTCCTCCTTATTCACTGCAATATACTCAGAGGCATAGAGTGACTTAAAAGTTGTGCTGAATAAAATGTCCACAGCACAGCACCAGCTGCTTATTGAAGAAACCTAAAGAATGTTATCAAAGAGGAAAAGCAAAACTAACAACAAATAATTGCAGGATACAGTGATAGTAGCCTGTGATTATCTGAGCACCCTAGTTTTAGCATTTAGGGGTATGACTGCAGTCTGCACTAAAGAATCCCTCTCTTTGCAGTTCATCAACTCACTGCGTTCCTTTTAAATGACTAAAAAGGTTTATTAGAACCATTCTTCTGACCAGACACAGTTTGCATGATTACCTTATGCTTTTCTAACTCAGTCGCATTCTCCCTGCCCTGCACCTCCAAGTCATTTCTTATTGCTGCTGGTAAATATGGGCAAGTTCTGTACCTGAATCAGTCACTTCTTTGCCATGGATAAAATAATTCCTGTGTATTTTCTGGAGGGTCTGGCTAAATCTGTTGGAATCCTTTCTGAGAGACATAGTGCAGCACAAACTTTATTAATCAGGCTGGGATACCACAATATGCTATCATAAATATGAACAAGTAGGGAGTGTCACTTACAAAGAACTTGTCTTCTTTATAGGTATTACATGAGTCATTCTCATCAGCCAAGATAAGTTCTAGAGTGGGCTTCTTAATGATACTGACTTTGCCATAGTTTGAATAACAAAACAACTAGTCTTGTGTCTGTTATTTCATCTGTCATTGGAAGCTAAAGTTGTGCTTAGGCAGGTGTTTTGTGTACATGAGCTAGCAAAGGATTATGTCCAGGAAATCCCTGAGGGAAAACAAGAGACAGGATAAAAAAAAGTAGAGAACTGATTAAATTCAACAGGGTTTTTATTTTTCATTTCTTGAAAAATGTTGTTCAAGTATCTTTTAGCTCTAACTGAATTCCAGGTCAAATTGCATGTAACTATTAGAGACCTCTTCACCACAGATTCCCACAGCTAGAGTCATTTCAATTAATTAAGTGTTGCAGAGGTTAGTAACAATTTTAACTTGTGGAATGAAATTACTGTAAGAAATGGTAGATTCTTTGTGTGCTTCCTTCTCCTTCATTTGGCTTATAGCTATCAAATATATAATTTTCACAATGGATTAAAACCAACCCTATATCTAACAGGCTGCAGTTAAAATCCAGTCCTTGGTTTTTAAGGTAAGACCACAAGGAAAGTAATTCAAAAACTAGCTAGGATTAAATGTTTATTTCTGGAAGTTCTGTAAGTCTGCAAACCACATAGAAGACCATTCAGCAAATTACCTATATTGAAAATAGTGAAGGACATATGGATTAATCAGACATTCAGAAGCTATTAAGGACTTTCTATATCTAGCGCAGGCAAACATCCCCTCTCTGGGATCCCAAGCCAGTAGTGTTTGTTTGGTTCCAGCTCCAATTTTCCTGGTATTTTTCCATTTGTGAGTTTTGAAGCCCTGAGCTATGTTCCCTACCAGAAACAAACACACAGAATCAAGGTCATGGGGAGGAACAACTTTAATCTGGCAAAGAGCATGCAGCCAGGCAGCTTCAGCACTCAACTCCTCAAGCAGACAGCAGAGAATTTACAGCCTCAGCCTGCTCCTACCTCCCCGTAATTACATATGCAATCTTATACCCCTCATAATCACCAGCCAGGCAACAAGTTACCCTCCGGTCCCACATAAGGTGGTCTATTTTATATCTAGAGTTTTCAAGTGGAAAAAAATCCCAGCTCTGGTGAGAGCAGTGAGATTCACATCTGGTTTCAGTGTAGCTCGGGAAGGGAGAGACAAAAAGGGGGAACAGAGGTAAAAGCAAGAAAAGCTCAGATCTGTGAAGAGGAACCCATGTGTCTGTGCTTGTAGGGTCAGGAGCTCAGCTTTTGTCAATAGGAGGAATGGTGATCATCTGCTGAGTAAACCAGAATAACTCCTCAAAATATTCCTAGCACATTACATGGTATTTTTACAACTGATACAACTTCACATCTGTGGTACATACTATTCAGCCACCAAAGACAAGAGCAAGGTGTTTAAGGCAGATCTATAAAGGCTGCAAAATCTAAGCTTTAGACGTTTTCCTTACTTATTTCATAGAAGAATTTGCATTGTGAAGGAGTGGGTGCTTTTAGGAACCCAGGTAGAAACAGAGGGTTAATAAAGGGTGCTCTTGCCCTTCCACAACACAATCTTTCAATGACAAGAGTTGGTTTCTCTATCAATGAAGCTTTGAAAGGAACTTAGGATTTATAAAGTGCACTGATGGAGAAAGCAGTACTGTCCACAGGAATCTGATTTTCTGGCTCAGGGAACCAGGCCCTCCAGAGGCCCTAAACTCCTTGTGCCAAAAGCCTGGAACAAAAGGACACGTTTCTGTGTGAAATCTGTGTCTTCCCATGCTTAATGCTTGCTAAAATGCAGCTTTACAATGGAGAAGTGAAAAATGCATGTCTTCCGCTAATTAACACAAACTACATCAGCCTGGGAGGGTTTGCAGGTGTGGGAAATACAGCTCGTAGGTGATTGGTGGTTTTGATTACAGCAGGTGAGATATATTGGGTGTTGAAACAACCAGCTGGGTTTTGGTGGTGTGGTTAGCTGGGGAACTGGAAGTAGAGGCTGTTATGGTGAAGAGGGAAAAGTTTTTGCTGGAAGTGGATGAAGATGACCTCGAAAGGTTTGTATTAGATTGGTTTCTCTAGGAAAACATAAACAAATAGTTTTTGTAGAGGGATAATGTAGCTGTGGGATTTGGGTCTCTGAGCAGCATGGTAGCTTGAGCTATGCAGCTGCCTTGTATAGGACAGTTCAGCAGGGGAGGAAGGAGGCTTGGTGCTCTCCATAGAACTGTATGTGTCAGTGTAATACTAAAGTTATATTTATGGTTCTTGCTGGCTGACCCTACACTGTTTATGCTCAGAAGATGTTTCTTGGTGCTCCTGGGTGGAGAGGACCATAGCATTGCTCTGTGTGCAAGAGGAGCAGAGGGACTATGCAGCCCAAGTCATTGCAATAGCTGCCTCCAGCCTTGATGCCCAGCTGAGTCCTGTCCTCACTTACACAAAAACAATTTAGATTTTTGACCAATGATTTGGTTTATTATTAAGGCCATATGTTTCTCATAACTATGACTTTTGTCAGAACCCATGAGCATTAGGGACTTTTTGTCAAGGATAATGGAAAATTCCCATTGAGCAAGATTCCACTGTTTGCTGCCATTAACTTAGCTCCATATATCTTCAAGGGTGTGGAGAGGGAGGGTTTTAAATGTTTTTAAACAATTAATTTAAACAGCTTTTCCTTCTCTAATTTTTTCTCATTACAACTTGATATTAAACTAAATAGTTTCACGAAACTTTCTTCTTCAAATTAAAATTAATGTGTTTCCATTTTTACAACCAAGCCACAAATCTTTATATTTTTGGAGTTGAGAGAGTGCCAAAATATATTTACTTAAATAAACCCCACCATCCAAAGCTAAAAACAGAAATGGATTGGGGTAGTCTATATTTGAACCATAACACAAATTCAAAGATCTTGCAGGCTGAAGTATAACAAATACTGTGACTGATTCAAGCAGGGATCTGTGCAAGGAGAAAAGAGGAAGAAAGATCAAGATTGAGACTTTTCCTCTAGTAAAAGGTGATATTGCTGTGGAATTTCAGTTGTTGATGTGCAAGGCAGAAAAGACTTTAGTTACATTTTGCAGGTTAGATGCAGCAGTAGGTTAACTAGAAAAAGGCTTGGTGATGTATTACTGTTAAGAAGATGGAAGCTACTCTTATTCACTTTTCTGATCACAAGGGTGCTTCAATAACTGATTAAAAGCTTGTTTCATAGGGTAAACTGGGTACTCTGTGCTTCAGACTGGGACAATAAGTCACTTAAGGTAATGAGAACTCCTTAGAGGCAATGAAAGCCAGGTCCTACAAAAGCCTAATGACACCAGATTCAATGGGAAGACTGCTGCTCAGCCGAGAAAGCCAAAATGGATTCAAATGGACTTGTAGAGAACATGCGAGGAG
>JBCJKH010057924.1:30960-43527 GCA_039877255.1 Loriculus beryllinus
AGCCAGGTCCTACAAAAGCCTAATGACACTAGATTCAATGGGAAGACTTAGTTGGAATAAAATCCCTTAACCATAAGTAGCAATATGGGTGCTGGGGTTCTGTCCACAAGTAATTGCTTAATGGTGTAAAGCATTGCAGAGAAAAGCCAAAGTCATATTTTTGCTGTTAGAGCAGACAGAAATCAGTTCACTTGCTTTCTTGTTTGGATATTCTATGCATTTAAGAGATTAGATTAATAACAGTCTAAACTGACTATGTTGTGGCTGTGTTAATCTTTAAATATGTTATGGCAGAGTAAGCCTGCATCTTAATGTGGGTTTCAGCTTTGTCTTGCATAATGGAAGTATTCAGAGAGTCTGGGAAGCCACAAAACCAGCATTGGGATTTATTTGGTCTCAAAAATATGATGCTTTCCACCCTTAAGGGCCATAGTACACTTGTATTTAAATTATAGTGCTTTTCAACAGGTAGTGTTGCTGAGATAAAGGGACTCCATGTTACATAGTTAGTAATAGATAGTATATAGTTAGTAGAAGATAGTCTTCAAATGTTTCACCTCAGTCCAGCTTGGCTTGGTAGCCTTTTAGACAGTAGGTGCCCTTGGAGAATGTGTGCTACCCTTATCAAAGAGGATGCATTCTTTGGCATGGGGGATTATCTGCACACACCTTCTGCCTGAAACAAAGAGCCAAGCTCCCAGACTTGTCTGGCTGGTGACCTAAAAGCAGCTGTAGGCCCATGGCAAGCTTGCAGCCTATTCCTTATGTTTTCCATGCATTTCTGTTTAGAAATTGCTTGCATAAATCAGCTTCCTCTGTACTTGTGCCATTTCTTGTGTCTGTATACTGACTTGTGCCTTTTGCCTCTTCCTTCAGCTCATTTCTGAGGAAAAAAGGGGACCCCCCCCAAAAAAAAACCCCTTAAAATAACATTAAAAAGTTAATCCAACAAGGTGTTCTGTGGAAAGTGCTTTGAGATCACTTACTGAAAGACCTCATGGTGTGCATATGCTTTGAGGAGATTTTTAGGTTGCTACTAGTTAGCTTCTTGCTGCAACGCTTTTTGGTGGGGACATCAATCTCATGATAGGGGATGATGGGTTTTTACTCAGAGTACATGTATAAAATGCAATTAATAATTAGTATCAAAAAGTAGAAGATATCAACACTAAACTTTTTTCTCTCTTTACACAGTTTATACGGACACACTGCTCCCTCCTCTGAGGAAGAGCACCTAAGGAACAGCTTCTCCATGTATCTGTGACCCCAGGACAAGGTAGGTGGTTTCAGCCTGATGGCAACAATTAAATCCATGTAAGTTATGAAAATGAATGTTTAAAGCTTACACAAGCGCATATCTATTATGGCTTTTCCTATGAGCAGCCAGGCAAGCTCACGTGAACATCACAACAGCACCTGCTTCCTTTGCTTATGTGCTTCAAAGGCCCACCACCATGCTAAACAGCTCAGTATGTGAGAAGAGTATTTCAACTGTCAGAATCCAACAATTATTTCTGCTTGTGTTTTTGGTTATTTTTTTCCATGCAAGTTCCCTCACTGTCCCTTGCGTGTGCATGCGTCTGAAGCTGCCATATTGCACAATGTATTGTCGTGGTAGGTCAGATTAGAGCTACGTTGCCAATACTATTCCAGTAAGAGAGCTGGCATGAAGAAAAGATGACTGAATTAGTGGCCTATTGGGACATTTTCTGACCTACTCTTTAGGAACCAAGTCCTCTGAACTTTCCCATTATCCTTCGGCTTCATCCTTTTAATAGGGACCAAATCTCCATTAACAATTGAACACCGACAATAAGTGCCATCAGGAAAAGGAAATTCAATTTTAGTGGGGGATGACAGCCTTACCTTTTCGCGCTTAATTGGCCGTATTGTCTCCAAAAGTTAATTGGTTACTTAGTCCAGGTAGTTAGTAAAATGTTTAGCTGCGTCAAAAAGCCCAGGCTCCTACTGTTAATGGGGCATGAAATGGAATGTTTGATACTGCAAATAAAATCAGTGATATTCAAGGATGTTATGGTAGGTAATGCGTTGAAACTGCCATTTAATGGGTCCTGGAAGATTAGGGTAGTGTCAGCTGGAACCGCCCGGTCTCTTTTCTGACATTGTTAGTTGCCTCTTCATTTACTTAACGGCTGTCTGCACTGATTACATAGGCATAAAACTCCCTACAAAAAAACAACAGAGACACGCTCTATTAGCAGTCCAATTAGAACTATTTGCATATTACAGTTCATTTCTGCTTAAGTGAATCCCTAATACAACTTTAGGAAAAAAAATTCTATTGTCATTAAAAAAAAAAAGAAAAAAAAAGACAAGAAAAGAAAGGAAAAGCCTTAAAGGTGATCTCTTCTTTACCTCTCCTTTCTCTCTGGGTAATTCAGTAAAGGTCCATAAAAAATAAGAGGTGGTGGGGCAGCCTAAAGGTAGGAGACTTCTGTTGTAGCCTTATGTGATGATGACTTTTTTTAGTATACCACTAAATTCATACCAACTTTTTTATATTGTCAGTATGGAGTTTTTCTTCTTTTTTTCTTTTGAGTTTTCCTTAAAATATCTTAAAGGTAGATGTTAGATCCACCTTCACCTTGAGTTTCTTGAGCTAAATAGCTACTATGTCTGAGAATGGGTCTCAGGAGGAAGTACACTTGATGTAGTGCAGTTCACCTATCCTATTAGCAAATGGTGGTAAATGATCCCCCCTCTCTTCTTCCAGTGTTCTCCCACATCCTTAGAAGCTGGAGCTTTTAGGGAGGCAGCACAGCTTTCTGCTTGTCTTGAAAATACTGGGTAAATTTTAACCTGTTGTCAAATAGAGTAGATAGCTTGTTAATGAATGGGGAAAGGTGAGAACAAAGGCCTCCAAATTATCAGAACTTCAGAGGAGTCTTCTGTGAAGAATTAGAGGATTGAGCTAAACTTGGTGATAGGTGTTTGCTGGAGCCCTGGTTTTGCCCATATGTAGAATGGGAAGAAGATCCATATGGTTGTGGGTCTTTGGCTAAAGTGATGGCTGTGCCTTGAGATCTGCAGCTGCAGTGGCAGCAGCTGTGCTCATACAAACAGCAAGTGAGCTTATGTTTTTGATGCAGTGCCTTTCAGGACTCTAAGGTGACTGTTTCTTTAAAACAATAACAGTATTACTGTTAATAATGGAAGGAAATGATTTCTAGTCTTCCTTTTAATTTCTACTTTCCCGTAGTCTGCTGAGCCTGGTGTATTTAAAGGCCTCTTATTAAGATGGTAATTACAATGTGTGCACATGCTTGCCCACGAGGTGGATAGGCTGTTTTCCCTGTCAAATAAAAATGCTGATTGTTTTCCCTTCTTCTGTTAGCCTGTTTTCAGGAGAGCGGGGCCCCAGGAAACCTGGGGACTGACAACCAGTGAGAAGCTTCTCACCTGCCTCTTGGTTGGCTGGGATATATCTCTGAGGGTCTCCAAGCCGGGCTGGCTGGGTAGAAAAACAGAGTTGGTTGATTGGTACTTGGATTAGAGGCACCTAGAGGAGCCCAGGGGAGATCTTTGATGTTCAAATGCTAATGTAAATACCGACAGAGTTATTTCCGAAGCTCACACAGTTCAATTCCTTTTTACATGCAGACCTAATTTCACAGGTCAGCCAACCCACCTCCGCTATTATCTGGATTTAGCGATTAATAGAGGATTTCAGTAGTTGACTGTGACAAATAGTGACTAGGGAAGGGAGGGTGTGAAAAACATTCTAAAACAAGGGAGGTTTTTAACAGGTCCTTCTACCCGAATCCATTATTTTTATGCTGACACGTAAACAATTGCAAACAACCCCCAAAGCAAGAAAATATCTCAATGCAAAGAGTGAAATTCTTTATTTCTCTCTCCCTCAATTCCTGCCTTGCCCATGAGAGGAGTCACAGTGTGCAGTATGTATCGGTTTTATGCCCTGTTGGGTCTTTTGTATCCAGCCTCTTGCTTTATATCTAACACTCGTTCACACTTCCCAGAGATGAGTATTGTCAGGCAAAACTCTGGCACTGCACCTCCTGCTGCCTTCTTAGGCTGGCCAGACACGGAGGATGCAGCCATGGGGGGGGACACGGCCCTCTGCCCCTGCAAATATGCTGTGCTCCCTGCTAAGAAAATGGCTTTCTGGAAAAGGACTGCCTGCTAATAAAATGGACCTAAATCAGTAAGCAGTGATTAAGGATTGGGCAGTGCTTTCTGCTGCTGTTACTCAAATACACCCTTTTCTCTCTGGCATTAAAAAAAAACCCCTCCAAGTTATTTTAGAGAGTAGTTTCTTGCAGATGAGATGAACGAATGAGAAAAGCAATACTTGGAAAATATTCATTTTCTTCCTTATAAAAAAAGGGAATGGCAACCAGAATTGCCATTTTAAATAAAACATCAGCCCAGGAATGCAAACTCTATTCTGTTTATATTCAACCCGTACTCTGTCTTTTTTTTTCTCCTGGTTCAATGTCACGCCTAGTGTAATAGCAATTCACAGAAAACATGGGATAAATCATTAGTTGTAGTTTATTCTACTTTTTATTTACAGCAAGAATTTCCTTCCTGCTGAACTGAATTGATTGCTGGCATGGGACTCTTTGATTATCAGTGTGGGACTACTTGGGCACTGCTGTAGTTTGTGGGGGAAGTTGGCTTTTTTGGGTGCGGGGGATTGTGTGGAGACCTTATTGGTGGTGCGGGAACATGTGGCTCTTTCTAAGGGTTATTCTGCAGATGACTCCAGATTCAGGAAACCCTTTTACCTCTTCCATTAATCTTTTTAATGTGACTTAGGAGAAGGCTTTGTCCACTTTAAAAAATCTGCTACAATATTAGTTACTTGCAAATAAAATCGACTCTGCTATCTAATCATAGTGGTGATTTTGTTACTCTTCCAGTGATGGGGAGGAGTCAGGTTGCCAGTTGCACTTTGTATTTATGATTTGATTTTCTTACTGATCCTCCTGGGATTTCAAGTGCTTGAACAGAAGGGATTTATTTATTTATTTGTGTGGGTTTTTTTTTTTTTTGTTTGTTTTTTTTTTTTTCTTCTGTGTATTTTGTGTGGGTTTATTTTTTTTTTTACCAGCAGTATTTCAAAAAAATCCCAAATTTTGCACTTGAAATATTTCCCAAAGGCTTTAAACAAAGTAAGTTACCTTTTGTTACCAGCTAGAAATTTGCATCACAAACTCAGGTGCACTCGGGCTCTGTGCTGATCATCAGTGTGCCTGTGAGCCAAGAAACTCATCTAGTAAAGGGAATACGCAGGTTGAGAAGCTCTAGGGTCAGCTGGAGCTGGAAAATGCAGTGTCACAAGAAAAACAATTTGTATGAGTCCTGTAAATGGGTGTATTGATATCTCTGGGCCCGAGTTGAAATCTGAGGGTGGGTCATTCTATTCCTGTTTTTCAGTGCCTGTCTTTTAAGGGGAAATCAGAGCTGTTTTGTTGTGTTGTTTGTGCAACTGGGAGTCATCTTTCCTCAGTCTTCGTTTGCCCCTGTGGGACCAGAGTTTGACTCTGAAGCCCTGGCTCTAAGGCACCCTTGTCCTGACCTGGCGTTTAGCAGCAGGATCACATTACTAATGAGTTCGTGTTTGAGCTCAAATAAAATAAATACATTTTACTAAACTCGGGCCAGTTTCAAGTATTCAGGCAGCTGTCTCTGCCAGTCACCTGCCAGTTTATTGCTCAAGTCCTTTCCTCCAACTTAAAATCCTCTTAGCCCCTGCTCAGGATAAATGTTGTTTATTGCTTTGGCTGTACACAGAACCCTTCTTGGAAATCTCTTCTTTCCCAAGTATGGTACTTTGGCACATGAAATAATTTGGCTTAAAAAAAAACCCCAAACCACCACCCAACAACGTTTCCAGTATTTCTGTCCCACTGGAAAGAGGGAAAAAAAAAAGAAAAAAGGGAATACTGGATTCTTCACTTGTTGAAGAACTGGCAGGACAAATCTGTTCATTAAAGAGAGCACAGAGTTGGGGAAAATGTGATATTTCAGTCTTATTTTCATAATTGTTTATACACTTCTGGACCTTTCCCAGTGCTGTTTTGGAGAAGAGAAGGAAAAAGAGCGTGTTTTTTACTTTTTCCTTTTTTGCTCTTTCTTCTGTCTGGTGATGAAAGTTCCATATAGAGAACACTCCTTTACATCCAGCCTCCTGACTACTGTGTGTTTCTTACTTCCTCAGGTATTCTCTCCTGCAGTAACTTCAGTTCCATCTCTATGTAACAAGCTGCTCTAATGTATGTATGTGTGTGTGCTCATACAAACAAGCTCATTCCCTGTTCTCTGTAATTGCATCAGTAGTTTCCAAACTTGTTGAAACACAGGCTTGTTGTTAGCTCCCTGAATTGACTGAACAACTGTGTTTTCATGAGCCATCCTAAATCTTTATAATCAAACTGGTGATGGAGACAATGCTGCCATTGACCATGCTGAGTACTCTGCACTTTACAGACCATTTGGATAATGTCTTCCAGCCACACTTTGCCTTTGCCTTTTAAGTCTCACTGAACACTTAGTATTTCTTCAGTTTTATGACAATTCCGCTATATCCTATGATCTTTTTTGCTCTTCCCTGGGCTTCAACCAGTGTTTCTATGTGTCCCTGCTAATGTAGCGTCCAGCATGCACTACAGAATCACAGGCACACTTCTAACAATTTTGGCAGACAGAGCTCTTTGAAGCCAATGGCAATTTCATGCACATGCGTCCAAAGGCATGATTTGACCCCAAGGAAGCCTGTGGTTAGACATGGATAGCAAGCATTTGACTACCTGTGTGCACCTTTAATTATATCAAGGTGCATGTAATTAAAAATGAAAGTGCCTGGTTCATGGCTATGTTACTCCATTTCATGCTAGAATAATTGAAATGAGCAGGATTGTGCCCTGATGGAAAAAGTGCAAAATCCTGGTGAAAAGGGACATAAAAGTATTTTCTGGTAAGTTGGCAGAGTTGGTGAGTCAGTCACACCTTGCAGGGAGGTTATCTTTCTGTATATCTAACAGAAATCCACAGAATGACCACACACACATGCTATGTTTCCATCATTGATTAACCAGTTTCCTGACCTATTCTGCAAGAGAAATAATTGGCAGTTTTAACTAAGAATAAATTGATCCCGTTATTCAGTATAGAATATTCCACTGATTTTAGGAGATGCTTATTAAAGAGGCCAGATACTTTCTGTCAATGTCATGCATATGTAAGTAAGCAGGGCTATTATATGTTATCTATGACAAAAGCAGGACAAGTCATAAACACAAACATTCACACATAGCCAGGTCTCCAAAGCTCCTGTTTGCCAATTATAGTAATGCTGATGACATATCTAGTTTAATGCACACAGCATTAAAATAGTCCCCCCTTTTCTAGGAAAATCTAATTACACCAAGCCCAAGCACTCAATCAAACCTGTTATTCTGTGGCTAAACAGCCCAGTGTTAATGCAATTTGAGGAGATCCAGGCCGTGACTGGGAACGTCATGTATTAACAATATCTAATGGGAGCTCCCGTAGGTAAATGAATATGCTAACAAGCAAGGTCGCTGCTAAATCTAATATCTTTAAGCTGTTTAATTCCAAACAGTCCCTTAATAAATCAATTGACCGGGCGAGCTGATGCCCCTATCAATTATTCAAGAGGGCAAATAAATATTTCAGATGATTTGATAGGAAGGCTAGTGCTGGTTGTATAGAAAGCTTTGCATTTCATTAGCCTCTTGCTAAAAGTTTTATAATGTGCAGAACAGTGGTGGTTTTCCCTAATCTAGAAACCCCAAGTGTCAGGAAGAAGAGATTGAGGTATCCTGCTTCAGCCACGTAGTCTGCCAGGGACTCGATGACAGCTGACACGGGAAGAGGTGGGAATAATGTCAGGCTTCCTAGTGACAACTTCACCCCAACAAATGGCGAGAGGAAAGTCAGAGCACACTTTCATTTCTGTGGAAACCAAAAGAAAAGTAATCTTGAGAAGCTAGGATTAGTGGTTAATACCACGTGCCATGCTGCCTTTTGTAAACGGGGGAAGTCATTCGTGTTTGCGTTGGATTATTTGTGTGTTTATGTTAACACTGAGCCATGATTCAGGTTCGCCAAATGCAATTCCCTTGAAGGAAAAGCAGAGTTATTAAAAGAGGTGCTGCCTGTAATTGATCTGCATTAAGTAAGTCACTTGAGATACTTGGATAGGAAAAGCCAGGTGTGCAAAATATTATTCTGTAAGAGCAAAGTATTATCATTGTATCTGAAAAATTGCTGATCATTGAAACATGTGGTTTATTATAAAATCAATAACGATAAAGTTACAAGAGAAAGGGAGAGAAAATGTACCTGATGCTGGAGAACAAAGAATAGGGAAGTCCCTGAGGAAGCTTCTTATTTAAATGTGTGTAAATTTGCTTGCCTCTGTCCAATCCATTTATACCACTAACGCAGATTAAAAGTCAATATTACTTACGCAGGTATTTCAGTTTATGAAAAGAAACTTGTGCCATAAAAAAATTATTATTGTTCTGCAATGCATTGCTAGATCAGTACATGAATCTGTGTTCCCCTATGACAAGTCAGGGTCTACATTTTTGGCATAGATTTGCTACCCAGAGTGTCTCTTCCATAGGGTCCTCTGTAGGAACAGGGTAAAGAAATAAGTTTAGGATGTAAGTGCGTTGGAACCAATGTCATCAGCACTGAGCCTGAAGCCTCCCACTGGGTCTCATCAGTATGGAGAACATAAAAATGACATTCTTGAGACAACTATGAGCAAGGAGGACTTGGCCTGGCATGATGCTCGCAAGGAAATGCAAAGTCCCCACATGTCCTGGGCTCATGTGCTGATGAGGAGGGGGACTCAAATCCTGCACCCTCCAGTATTAAAGACTGAATGAAATTCTCTGAAGGATGGTTTGCAAAGATCCTCTCCTCACTAATGCAGCCTTGCATAAGGGATATTCTAAGGGATTTTCTACAGTGTGAGGGGAGAGGAGTTCCAGTTGTGAAAGTCCTGTTAGTGGGAAGGTGGTTTGAAAATGAGATGTAAGGGAAGCTTTTAAATAATTCTGAACATGTAAGAAAACACCACACTTTGAGAAGCTTGACTAGAAAAGCATGTGACACTCCAGACTGGGTCCTCAGCAGAAATAGGCTGACTTATGCCTCCTCTAGAACAGGCTCTTGGTTTCTTCTGCTTCTTCTCCCTAAATAGCAAGATCCATATAAAAATCACTGAATGAGGATCTTCTGTGGCAGCAGTTTTACATTGCAAATTACTCAATGAGGTATGAAAGAGACATCTCAGCTGCACAAAATCATCATTTCAATGTTAGGTTTGGTTTATTTTCAGCTTCATGACTCAGTGGAGTGGATCCTCTGCATGGCATTGAAAGTAAAATCTGGCCAAGTTTAAAATCAAGGATTTTAACTCATCTTTAAGTAACCTTTTCCTTCATCTCAAATACGATGTTGTCATGTGTGTGCTGAAGCTAAGTCTGCGTGCCACAGAAAATTGCATGGAAAAGCGGGAAGGGGAATTAGTCTGCCTGTGGAAAATACAAAAGTAATATAAACACAGGTCAAATATTAACACAAAATTTGAGTATTAAGATGCTTTTTTAATTTTAACTCCAGTTTATACTTCTATAAAAAAAAAACAACCCAAAAAAACCAAATCACAAACCCACAACGAACCCAAATCAGAACTTTCAGGAACAAAATCTTTGCTTGCATGAGAACATAGGGTTCACATAAACGCATGTAAGAGCAGGTCTGTATTCCTGTTTTCAAGAGGGAACCCTTTTTCAACCTCTTGCAAAAGCTATTTCTATTACAGGGAACAGCATCCCTAGCAATTTCTTGGAAAAAATAGGAGTAAAGCCATATGGGAAATTGGTGAAGAGAGGTTTTCTTTTTTTTTTTCTGTTTTCCATTAAAATAAGAATTCTCAAAACATTTTCTTTAGTTCCAATTCATGTTAATCTTTGAGATTCAATTATCCTTGGGGACCTCAGGGGCACTATTGGTGAGGGTTTTATGAAAATGTTGATGCAGAAAAATACATCTTGTTTATTGTATTGACTCTTTCGTGACTTGGTAAGGGATTGTGGAGCAAGTACATAACAATCAGGCCTAGTGATTATTGAAGTCTTCGTGTTTCTTTTAGATTTCCATGAAGGACAGGATCTGTACTAATAGGACTGTTTGCTTATGCTCTTCTAGCTATAGATAAAGTATGTGCAACTATACGGATTTGTCAGCAAAACTCCTGTTAGTGAGAGCTGTTTTGAAAATCCCCTTGCAGAAGTACATGGAGATGCTGTTGATGTCATTTTTGTCCTTTTGTTCCTCTAAAAAAAATAAAATAAAAGAAATATACAGGAAATAATAATGAGAAAGTGCTCATCTAACTCTTTCACAAGGTTCTACCTGCCATCCCTTATGCTCAATGAGTATGTGAGGGCACTGTTAGGCATACGTGCATGTAAATTACCTCTAACTGCACATCTCTATTATAGGCAATTACACTAATGTGCTGGAATGATACATTTAGTGTCTTCAGAAGATAGAAGCTGGGTGGAGGGCAGACTGATTTGAAGATCAATCTGGATGAAACAAAGAATGGTATTTATTTGGCAGACCACTGGGGAGAGCTGGCTTAAACTGCTGAATGAGATAACATTAGCCATTTGATAAGTGAGGCTTGCAATTTAGGAGTCTTATTTGCTTTTAATTTAAAAAAAAAATAATGTCTGTGGTTTTCTAAGCTAAGGCTGGGAGCTACTACTGCCTGTCTGTGTAATAGGTATCTCAAGCAATAGGAATTGGCAACCAGGAATGTGACAGATATTTGCGTTTGGCCTATCCATCCTATGTCTCTATTCAGGTGTCAAAATTTGTGTTTCCTTGCTCATACATGCAAGGCAAAGCCCCTGTGGTGACTACCTGTGAGCAAGAGAAAGTGATGCCAGCGCTGCCTATGTTGTCGCCAGTAAATCTGAAGCCTCTCTTTTTGAACAAGGGGAGTTCAATGTGTCAGTGCCTTGACTACCAAGTCTAAACTCTTGAAATGCTCTTTGCTGGACAACTTCTGCTGACTAAAAAGAGCTGTATTTAGAACAGCAACAATTTTTGGTGGCATTTGTTCCATCCTGGTTGCTTTCCAGCATTTCGTACACAAAATTCAGGGGACTTTATGCTAGTGCTTGGGTCTCAAATGTTTTACTTAGAAGTTATTGGAGGAAAGTTGTTGCTGCTACAGCTGCTGACAATGCAGAGCTTTGAGGTGTGCAGGGAGAAACGTCTATGTTAAAATACTGGCTATCCCCATGACTTTCCCTTCCACTGTACTCCATGACTATGCTGCTTTTGTTACTTGTTCATGTTCCAGCCTTGCCCTTACCTTCATTTGGGAAGAAACAGAGGAAAGTCGCATGCAGTGGTACTTGTGGGTTGAAGAGAGGGAAAAGTAAATAGGCAAAAGTAGGCAATCTTGTTGTATTCTCTATTACAACAAAACATTATCACTGGTTTTCATAGTAGTTTAAAAAAAACCCTGCACGCTACAACTTAACACAGGATGCCGTGTGAGAACTGTGATGGTCAGAAGTGATGATGGTCATGATGAGCTGTTTTGAAAACAAAAATGTTTGATAATCTTGACTGCTTGGGGGTGACAGAATGAGCACACTTCAGGGGGACACTGGCTAGGGTTGTTTTATAGGGGCATAGTGCACAAGACATGAGATGAAATGTTGTGTGCATTTGTGGGCTGCAGGAAAAGGAGGAAAGGGTGGATGGAGGGAAAAGAAAGCTCTGTTTATGATGTCAATTAAGGGCTAAATATCTTTATATGCTTTTGAAGAACTTAGTCATTTTTATACCAAGGACCTGCTTTTTGCAGGGATTTGCTTTGCATCCCACAGGCTGCTTTAAAGAGTTTTTCTGTTTCATATTTGGCTGCACCATGAAAGGATTACTTCCTGATGCTTAATAAATGCAAAAAAAAGAGATTTGAAGGACCACGCATGTGCACATGCGTACCCTTGCATGCAACTTAGATGTCCAGCAGATAAGTTCAGTATTTTGTTTACAAGGAGATATTACACTGGAAATCCTATTAGCAATCAGACAGTCTGCTGGCTGGATTTAATAAACTCTAACCAAAGGAGTTATTCAAGCTGGCATATTAAAACCCTAAAGGCTTAGTTTGACATTTTAGGTGCTCCCCTATGTTCCACCTGCACTGCATAACATGGAGGTGGATGCACTGAGTGCACAAGCAGGGTTTTTCCAGTCGAAGCGGTTAAAATCAAGACAAAAATCCATGGATACTCCAGGTAGGATGATTTTATTGCACTAACATCTTCAGCACAGGGATGCTGGTGCATCTTAAATGATGCCTTGTCATCTTGAAACCTCTCCCTCACAGCCCTAAATCTTAGTTTGGAACTGTAAGGAGGATGGAAGGGCATACCCCTTTTCTGGGGAGCAAGGCTCTGATCTAGATAGGGGATACAGGTACACGGACTCCCTCTGCTCAGCATCCGCCTG
>JBCJKH010057924.1:43560-60517 GCA_039877255.1 Loriculus beryllinus
GACAACAAGCAGATGGAGAGAAGGGAAGTAGGATGCAACACACACAAATTAAAAAGTCGCAGATGTGGTAGACGCATATCCTATTAGTTTTGTCTAGAGTTGGTTGAAAAACGTTAGGGATAAAAATTCAGATGGTTGCTGAAATAAATGCTGCTGAGATGTGTAATCTTTTTAACCTCCTAGCTTTGCCTTGTGTCATTTCATTCTCCTCAATACCGGGGATGTACGCAGGTGAAAGTGAGATGCTGGGGGAAGAAAATGCTGTTAGAGTGTTTGAATGTATTAATCTCCCATGTGTGAGATTTTTTTTAAGTGCCTTAAAACCTGTTGAGTATCCATGATTTTAGCTAATGTCTTTGAAGCTCCTGAAATCAAATCAGATTGGAGATTTTTATCTTTATTATCTTCAGCGATCCATTAGACTATAACTGATAATTTAGGCTCTGTTTCTGAACAAGAAATTTAGGAGCTGAACTTTGCTTTGTTATCACAGGATCAGTAAATCCTGAAATGATGTCTTAGGTGTTTCGGGTTTTCTTTCTTTTACTTTTTAAACCATTTTTTCAGCTTTTATGTGTCATGTTGTATTTTGAGCTATTAGCAGTGATTACACTCACAGTTTATGAGTCTTTCTCATCTTATTTAAACTCAGCCCTCTTCCAGCCTGCATTTCTAACTGTACTTTTTTCGAAGGATGAATCATTTAACACCACCACTCTGATTTTTCCCTCTCCTTCACTCTCTATGAACTGAGTTTGTTTGACAAATTCTGATCCTTTCTGAAAATACCTGGCTTAGGTTTAGAATATTATTTATTTTTATAGCCCAAAGCCCAGCAGGTGGAGAAAAAAATGAAGACAATTTGGTAAATAATGAACACAGGGATGACATATTGTTTTTCTGCAATGAGGAATAAATGCACTTTATTAAGTGACCTTTCCTCTAGTGGCTGCCAAGAAATTGGAGATAATAAAGCTCTTACTTGCAGAGGATTTTAGTTGAGAAAGGGTATTCCTTAAAGAAAAAGGTCCATTCCTTTATTAAACCCTTGTTGCAGCAACATCAGTATCAGCCAAAGTGTGTTATTGAGACTATGTTGTGGTTTTGTCTTTCTTTTAATTTATTTATTCTTGTAAATCCTCTGATTCAATTACTGTTGCAAATGAGAGTTTAATTCCCCACTCTGATACTTTTTTGATTTGCAGATGTTTATCCTGGGTCTTGCTTTACTCTTCCATGTTGTTTAAGGAGGTACAGTGTGCTTGCTGTGAATTATACTGAGGCTGGTGGGTGCATGTGAGCACCAGCTGCCTGTGTTTAGCTGTTGATTCCATGTATGATCATAAGCAACTTAATCAGCTTTGCATCTAAAGGGATTACTGTGACCGATGACCAACAGGAATCCTTCCACTTCTTTCAGTGTATTAATGGTTTAATCCAACCTATGAGGGATGGCTCAGAAAGGACAAGGAGCTCTGTGCCTATATAGCTTGCAGGGCAATATCCCTTGTTCATGTGGGTGAGGGAGATGCTGAAGGTTCAGGGTAGGTGATCTCTAGGAAAGAGTCGCCCCTATTGTAGACTGTGCCCAGAGGGACTGTGCCATTCATGAACACCTACAGCTACTGTATGTTTGTGTGGTTTAAAGGTTTTATATGACAGGCAGGAGATTTGTCTCTAGGACAAGCTTCCTTCAGTACAGCTGTATCATCTTGTCTTAAAGAATGGAAAGCTTTTGGACCGGTAACTCTACAGATACTCTTGGGCTTGAGAAAATAGCTTCTTTTTGTGCTCTGTAGTTCTTCCCACACCTTAACATTTAAGGGTAACTTCTGACTGCGTCTTCTGCCCATGGAAGCGACACTTGATCACAGACATGAGTCAGCATGAGTTAGACACTTGTTCTCATAGGGCTAAACATGTTCCTTAACCTTCAGTTAGGGGTGGTCTAGACCACATATGGAGCTAATTGTCCAGTACCCAATTTCTGGTGGAAGCCAAAGCCCAAGCAGATGATCTGATCCATGAGCCCTGCAGTCGATGCCACCATGCTCTAGTTGAGCATGGATTAGTATGAAACCCTGCACCAGAAGCTGTGGTTTGAACTCAGGTACTAACCGCAGGGGTATGTGTGTATTTTGAAGGATGTCATATCTCACCTTAAATATGTATGAATGAAAATGAAATTAGCTACTGGTGAGAGAGACTGACAGAGGAGTCAGGACATAAGCCCACAAATTCTTCTTGAAGGTTCCCCCCCTCCCAAGTCACTAAAAACATCAAAGAAAAGTAGAAGAAACAGAGGTATAAAATGCAAGTAGCACTTTTTAATAGATTTTTCTTCCTTTTCCCCAAAGGGTTCAGCTGCGGAGAAAGAGTGGAACATAATAATCCTTAGCATTTATATAGCACTTTACATTTCCAAAGCTCTGTACAAACATTAACTGATCAATCTTCACAACACCCCTGTGAGTTAGGGATGTATGATTAACCCCATTTTACATTTGGGGGAAACCATAACATTTCAGGGCCTGACTTCTTCACACCTCTCTGGAGGTGCATGGTTCTTGCAGATCCCACTGATTTAAATAGGAGTTATCCCTGACGCTTTTGAGCAGCGGGTGCTTTGCCACTGCTTCAGGGCTACATTGCCAGTGTGTGGCTGATGCTCCAAAGGGTCTGTCTTCCCTTCCTCTGCTCTAACCAAAACCATGGATGGCCCATGCTTTTACACGCTTTTGTTCTCAGTGGAGTGAGACCAGTGACTGGAATTTCAAGAAGCAAACCTGTACTTTGCTGATGTGCCTACTTGAATACTGTAAAGTTGTCTTTATTGGGAACCCCTAGGGAAAAGCCTGTAATCCCAGTGTGGACTGGATTTGCGTGGCAAGGTATTGGTAGCAGGGGAGGCTTCTGTGGGAAGCTGCTAGAAGCTACTATGTGTGATGGAGCCAATGCCTGCTGGTATTGGACTTAAGAAGGGGGGGGGGGGGGGGGGGGAGTGGACCTGGGCAACTGTAGCTGAAGAAAGGAGTAATGATAAATGAGAGAAACACCAGGTCAGTGAGGAAGGAGGGGATGAGGCACCCCAGGTATCAAGGCAGAGATTCTGGTGCAGCCCATGGTGCAGCAGGCCATGCCCCTGCAATCCATAGAGGTCCATGATGGAGCAGATAGCCACCTGTAGCATAGAGAGGACCCCATGCCAGAACAAGAGGATGCCTGAAGGAGTCTGTGACCCGGTGGGAAGCCCGTGGAGGAGCAGGCTTCTGGAAGGGGCTGTGACTCCATGGGCGACCCACACTGGAGCAGTCTGGTCTTAAAGGACTGACCCTGTGGAAGGGACCCACACTGGAGCAAGGGAAGAGTGTGAGGAATCCTCTCCTGAGGAGGAAGGAGCAACAGAGATAGTGTGTGATGAACTGACCACAGCCCCCATTCCCTGTTACCCTGTGCTGATGGGGGTGAGGAGGGTAGAGAATTTGGGAAAGAAGTTGAGTCCAGGAGGAAAGGAGGGGTGGGTGGATGGTGTTTTAAGATTCAGTTTAATTTCTCATTATCCTACTCTGATCTAATTGCTAATAAATTAATTTTCCCCAAGTTGAGCCTGTTTTGCCGTTGACTCTGCTTGGAGAGCGATTTCTCTTGTTACCAACTTGACCCATGAGACTTTCCTTATACTTTCTCCCCCCTGTCCAGTTGAGGAGGGGAGTGATTGAGCAGCTTTGGGGGGCACCTGGCATCCAGCCAGGGTCAACCCACAAAGTGATGCCTTTTCCTGTTTTCTTTTTTTTTTCCCTTGTATTTCTTTTTCCAATCCCTGTAATAATTTAGAATGAAATGTAATCCTGTACAGAGTGAAAGCACACAAATACAGTGATATACCTGCTCCTCAATGCCTTTTTTCCCCTTTCTTTTTCAGTCTTTTCCTGATAATTTTCCATGTTTTAGAGAAAATAGCAGGTAGAGCAGGGAGTTAATGCAAAAGTGCATCTTTTCTAGTTGTTTTTTTTCTACCATAGAAATAAATAGATGCTTTGAACATGAAATTTTGGCATAAAATGTTGAATTTTATTAACGTTTTAATACTTCCAGAGTTTCTATCCCCTGAGCATGTATTGACTCCCAAAGCAGAACTCTGCTTTTGTAGGAGATGGAACTATGTGTCAATGATGTTCTTTTCTTTGCTCCCCATTTTACTCCTTGTCATTGTGCCTCCTGAGCCACAAGTGCTTTCATATTAACTCACCTTAGGTTCTCACCAAGAGAAAAACAATGGATTTACTCAGAGAGGATGCCCCATTGTGTCTAAAAGAGATTTGTCTCCAAAGACATGTCCTGTAGGCAGGAGTGGTTCCATATAACGTGCAGCAGCAACATGACCAGAGTGGTAGACTTGAAGAGAGGACCTTAAGTTTCTGCACCAGCTGGTGTGCACAGGTCATGCAGAGAATGCAAATAAAGATAAAACCCACTGTGGAGGTAGCTGCTGCCTGCCTTGATGTACATCACCTTCCTTCCACCTTCAAGATTTCTCCTTCAAGATACTGTGTCACATATTGCAGAGCTCATAGGAATCACTGCCATGTGTCCGTCATCAATGTTCACTCATTTGGGCCTCCTAGTTAGCTGAAAGAACACTGAATCTAGTTAGGAAATGGGTTTCTTCTTCTCGTCTATCTAAAATATGTCTTAAGTATGAAAAAGGCTTCTAAATAAGACTGATGTAGATAATTTTAAAAATTTCCTGAAATGTCATTGCTTTGGGTATTTTGTATATTTGTTCGTCTTTTTTTACCTGGAAAATATCACTACAATAATAGGAGGCTTAAGTCTGGATTGATACTGTATTTCTGGAAGAAAACAGCTTCTTCTGCCCTGAGGTGTGACCTGTAGCCTATTGCTTTTTATCTGTATTATTGAATCTTCTGATTTGGGAGCTGTGCAAAACAGCTTTTCGTTCTGAATGCTAATCAAAAGAGTGTGTTAATTAAATATACTTCTAATGAAACTAGTTGGGAATGTGACACACAAACCAGAGGCTGCCCCTTCTGAAGTTAATGAGAGATATTGAGGGGATTGGATTTTATTTTTGTTTTAAGGGGGAGCTGACCACTGATACAGAGATGAGCATTACTGAAATGAGCATTACTGTAATGAAAGCTTATAAAAGAAGATCGTCCTCTGTTCTCTATTGTACCTAAAATTGGTGGAGTCTCTCCAGATTCCCACTGGTGGAAGAGGAGCTCTGAATTTGGCCCCCTACTACTTAAAAGCATGTAGTTGCCCTTTAAGATGTAAATCTATTGAAATCCAACCTTAGACATTGCCAGGGTCACTCTGCTTATTACTTTATGACATTTCCAGATTAAAGGTGCAGTGGGGGCTCACATTAATTTGCTTTATGTTTGACTAGAAATGCTTCCCATCACTATTAGAGCACACTTCAAGCTCTCTTCATTTTAGAACGCTTGTCAGTCATTTGAGAATGATATGCCCTACGTCTGGGATGAATAAGCATGTCATATATTAGGCAAAGGCTTTTCCTCTGGAGAGGCTCAAGAGAGCTGACAACTACTTCCAAGGAAGGTGAAAAACATACACAAGCTCAGCAGCTGAATGAGGAGCAGGGAAATATTCTGCTAAGATGTTATCTGCTGGCTTGATTGAAAGTATCCAGGCAGCTGTCCTGAGATTTGTGGAAATGAGAGGAAATGGGGACCAACACTTTCACATGCACCTCTGTCTGCAGGAGGTAGGAAAGAAAGCTTCCATGGGGAGCTTGTACATGTCTGAGAAACCCCCTGAGTTGTACAACCCCTATGGGTTTAAAGAACAAGGAACAGCCTCTTTTGAACAGGGATGTTTTCCTTTTCTATTTATTTTTTCTGGAGTGAGAAATAGGTTCTATCACTTATTTTACTAATTTCCATCTTGAAATATTTCTAGCTTGGTTTTGGAATCAGTTTGGAAGCTGCCTGTATGTTGGGCCCTTAGGAGAGAGAAAGTGATGATTGTATCATGAGGTACCCTGTTTATCAGGTGTTAATGTGATTCTGGCTAATATCAGAGCACACCAGCAGGGGAAGTGTCTGTAACTTCTCTAATAACAGGCAAAAAATCGGCCTAGAGATTTGCTGATGCTGCTTTGCAGGGAGAGGACTTTTGGTGACTGTCATAACAAAGTTCTGTTTATGGCTCTTTAACCAAGTTACTTCTCAGTGCATATTTGTGGGTCACAAATCCTGCAAAGACTGGGGGAGAAAAAGCTAATTAAATGATATTTTGGCATTTTGATTTTGAACCTTTGGGGTTGTTTGAATTTGAAGCTCAAAACCAGTTGTGGATATATAAACAACGTAAAGCCTGATTCTGAGAGTGATGGGTGAAGATGGCTTTCCATAAAGCCACCAGATTTTATGTACTGGCACATCATGACAGGCATAAACACCTTTACTTTTATACTGCCTGTGCACTTGATGTGTGTGTGTTTAAATGTCTGGCATCCCTAGCCAAGGAGTTTTGGAGGATTGTGCCCTTCAGTCCAAAGTGATGAGTTTCAGGCAGTTTTTTCCTTGTTTTAAAGAAGTGAATTGGCCTGTATGTTTATTTTTCTATAATCAGCATTTCTATGTTCTATGAATGCTGACTCTGTGAGAGAAGTAATGATAACATGGCTAAAGTACCATCAAAAAATATGACACTCCTGTGGAGGGAAATTAGAACTGTAATGAACAACATAGAGGCTCTCAATTCTTTCACGCACAATTAACTGTGTGCTACTATGGCTCCTTGCAAAGTGTATCGTAAGGACAGTGAGTTCCTGACTGACCTGTGTGTCGGTCCATCACTAGTCATGACCAGCCTGTGTCTTCACCTGCTCCTGTTCAGCCCCACTGAAAGGTGTATCAAACTGCTGCATCTGCAGATCTCTCTACCAGCAGCTTCATCTGTTCTTGCTGCTGTATTCTCTAGGGAGCCTGTCTCTGTTTCCTGTTTTATATGATATCCTAAAACACATTACAGTGCTATGTAACCTGATAAAATCTCACATTTTTCACAAACTGAGTGTGAAAACTGCAGGAACTAATTGTGCATACCCACTTTTTGTTCTTCAGTGCTCCATTTTTGCTTTCTCTGCCTTCAGTTTAATGTCCGAACCTCAGTTACCCACAGAATTATATAGCTTAATATATAGCTTAATCCATTCCTGGGATTTTATCTTTCCTTATATTAACTTATCTATAGATGATCTTGTAGGGATGGCATATGTTCGAGACAGTCATTTTTAAAGCCGTATGCAGCTGGTTCTTGTGTGAATGCAACACCCTGCAACTCATGATTCCTCTTCACTACTAATTATTTCCTATGGCTTTTAATTCTGCTCAGAGTCTTAGAATAGCTCTGAATGATGATAGACATATATTATTATTACAGGTTGTATTAAGCAGTCGTAGCTCAAGTTCTAATTACATTACCCTTCAGCCACAGCAGCAGTAACACTTGGTTTGGTTCTTGAGTTTCTAGGAGTAATCTCGCCAGTAGTTCTTAGTCAGACTGCAAGGTCAGGGAGAAAGAAAATTCTCCTGACTTTCTTTTCTTGTGGGATCTGAGGGGATATATTGTGAAAAGGGATAAAACTGGTCATGACGAGAGAGGATTAAAATGAGAGGCTCCTTGCATTGCGTGCTGACGGCAGCAGCACCATGACTCTGCTCCAGCTCGTGTAGGCACCCTGGGGAAGCAAGTGCTAGGGATGGTCTGAGAACGTGGGTGCTTGAGTTATGGGGTCGGTCAGCTGAGCCTTAAGTAACATGACTGAAGGTTTCTAAATACATGCAGCAGAAATGAGAAGTACAAAATGCTCTCTGGTTCCCTGTAGCATTCACAACTCCAATGATCTTTTTTTTTTTCCATAAACCAGTGATTTTTAGGCAGTTACATAAAGTCCCATAGAATAGGAACAGTGTCATATATATATATATATATCCCAATCTCATTTTAATATTTTTTGAGTGGGGGAAGAAGATCCATTCACTGTCATCAGTGAGGAAAAGATGACATTGGAACCAAAGGATCTCAAAGCCAGGAGTCAGTTAAAAAGTACTTGCATTTTATTATATTTAGTCAATGGGTGGCCAGGTTCATCATGCTTAAATGGCTGTTAATAACGACTCTGATTTGGGCCTGTAACATGTTTATTGGTGTTCGGTGGTTGTTTATAAATCTTAAGAAAAATATTTTTTATTATTTAAAAATGAAATAGAAATATGACTGTCATTTTTCAAAAACTATTTGAGAAAATTCCTGTGGTATTGAAGTGACATGTGCAGAGCATAAGGACATGATCTGATTTTTTTTTTACATTTGGTTATCCAAATGCCCAAGTAAATAAACAGCATAAATAACAAAGAGACTTTGTTCTCAAATTCCTTTATCTGATAATCTCAGGAAGTATAACTAAAGAAAGGTTTTATTATGTAATGCTGCTCAGCAATATAGTATTGCTGGTTCTTTGGGGCAGTGGGACTCTCTCCACAGTCCCCAGAACATTTTGGCGACTACTATAAACTTATTACAGTCTATTTCTCTATTGTAGAGTTTTCTTACAGTATCCATAAAAGCCAAGCACCTGATAGTAGACTATCTCATTTATACAGCAATTTCTATCCCTCAGCTTATGAATTTTTACGTGTATATCTGTGTGTGCTCCAGATAGCTTACATTTGTCATGTATATATCCCTTAAAATCAATGTGCATGTTTATTAGCAATTAGTGATTTTCAATAAAAATTCAAAAGGAAAATAATCACTTTTAGGGACTGGAAAAAAATCTGGTTTACCATCTTGAAATTGAATGAAGAGCATTTTCTTACTATGTTAATTAATTGCAGTTGACAAAAAGTAGGATCCTTTACTCCTCCTTTCATGTTGTTAATTCTATCCTTTCCTCCCTCTCTTTTGCTCTCTCCCCTCAATTAAACATATGAGAGTATCCCCTCCCCTTTTAGAAAGAAGCTTTTAGATTAATCATATTATCTTAAGGTTCCAAATCTCAATGCCTGCGTGACCTTTCTTCCGTTAGAATCCATTATCTTAAACTATCACAATAATCCTGGCTTTAGGGAGGGAGAGCGGGAAGCAGGAATCAAACCTAATAGATGGCAAATAAGATTAATCTATGATCTAAGTGCCGATTACACTTGGCCCTGCCCTTGAACACCCAGGTGTAACCTTGAAATTCACATCCTCTAAGACACTGCAATTGGATTGTGGGTCCCTGAAGGGCTGGAAGGGGCAGCTGGCCAAACTTTACCCGTTATTCCCCAATGAGACATGAGCTGTCTCAGCCTGCAGCTCTCTTACTTGTGGAATTTGGCAGCGGCGCAGCTGAATGTTTGTTTTGGGATGTTTAGCATTTTTTCAGATAAAATAGTTATTTTCAGGTCCTTAATTTTTGTTTGTCAGAAGCAAGCAGCCAGGGAATGGGTGAACTTTTACCTGGACCTCACAAGAGGAGAAAGCTCTCTTTACAAAATCTGATAACTCTGCAGAAGAAAACAGATATTTTCTTTCTTTATAGGCTGACCTATGGACTCTGCCAAAAAAAATGTTCCATGTGAACTTGAGTTTGCAAGGTCCTTGTTTTCAGTCCCAAATACTCTGTGTTCTGAGAAAGGACATCTGTGATAAGATGGAAATTGGCGCTGGTAACTCATGTACTATGGGTGAAGCATGTTCAAAAGAGGCAGACCCAGAGGTAATTTTTCATCAGAGAACTTTTTAAAGCCGTTATTAAAACTAGCATAAATTTCCTCCATGGCTGGCAGCTTCACCAGGCAGAACAGGATTGATTTGGATATGGCAGCTCAGTTCTTTTTATATGTAAGGCTGAATTCTCAGCTCAGGTAAAACAGTGAGAGTTTGCTGACTTGCTTGAACCTTACCCAAGAGCTGCTGGCAAGAGGTGGCTGTGATATTCAACTGAACCATCTACCATCCATCACCTCCATTTGGAGGCAACAACTGAAACCCTCAGCAAATAGGCCATATTTCTGTTTATACCTACCCTCATGCAGCAATACACTGGTGGGACAACGCTGCAAGCAATAGGATGTTAGTAGGAAAGTACGCTACAGGAAATGTCAGTGTGAAGCACATCTGATGGTTGGCTGACTCTAAGGTGGCCTTTCAGTAATCTTAAAGTCACAGGGAAGAAGAAACAGAGATATCACGTGGATAGCAGCTAACACACTGGTAGCCTTGCAGGGGTTGTCTGAGGGGTGAAATAGCTACAGCCCCCAGCAGCAAACCCTATGGAGGACTGAGAGAGTCGTGATCTGCCAGGGTCTGCCCACCTTTGGGAGTCATGTTTTAGGAGATGTGAAGGATGTAATTCCCTTCAGGGAAGTACCATGCACAGAATGCTATTGTTTTTCTGCCTCTTCACTTTGGCAGCTTATGAGTGTTGGCTCTCATAGGTGTTTTAAAAGTTTTGTTCAGCTCCTTTTGTGGCTGGGATACTGTATAAACAGCATGGAAGAGAGTCTGTCACCAGGTCCCTTGCCTGGAAGCTGGCCCAGTGGGACTGGTGGAGACTATGTAGGTATGTAAATAAAAAAAGGAGATAACCTGACCCTACTTTTATTTAATTTAAAGAGAAATCAATTGGAAAGGATGGGAGAGGGGCAAAAGTTACGAAATGGACTGGTCAGGTGGACTTTGATGAAAAAGTAAATCTGCTTACACAAGTATTGATTAGCAAAATTGCTCCTTTCTCAGTTCTCCTCATGAGTACATGAATACAGTGTTAAATGTGCCTGTGGTCTTGGAATAGTAATATTTTAGAAGTTTTGTGGTGTCATGAAAAGCTGGAACCTTAAGCAGTGATCTGTATAAGTATGAGTCTGCTATTAGATTTCTGTTAATTCTACAAAAAGTCTCATGAGGATTTTAATTTTATGGGCATGTCTCTTAGAGATCTTACAGGCTTGACTTCTAGCTTCAACTTGCACTTCCCTAAACCTAGAGAAAGTGAAGAGCGGGACCCCATGTGTAGTACTTGATCTAGGCGGCAAACATCCATGAAACAATAGCTGGGATACTCTGGAATATGAGCTGCAAGGCAGAACTTGCAGCTGAGCTCAAGGATGATGATGGAGAGGTAGAGGGATGCTCAGGCACTGTGGTGACTCCCAGAGCCAACCAGAACACGCAAACTCTGTATCTTCCATCCAGAGAGGGTTAACTTGCACTTGCAGCAGGCAGCCTCATGCCATTAAGTCAGGGAGAGTAATGAAATTTCATTTAATTTGTCAGGAAGAAAGTGCTAATGTTAAAAGGCATTTAATAAAAAGGGGGAGATTCTTTGAAAGGAAGCCTTTAAGTAATTACTTCAAGTGTCTTAGGCCTACTCACCAGAATATTTACATTAGTGTCTCCCAGCGCCAAAGTGTAATTAAATTAGTGCAGCATTTACATTCCATCCTGTTGGATTTTTTTTTTAGAAGTGTGATTTTATTAACAATTCTCAAAAAAAAAAAAAAAAAAAAGAAAAAAGAAGAAAGAAAAGCAAGCCTTGATCTAATCAAATCAGGTGTTAGTATTTTGTTAATGTTCTCACTGAGAAAACTACCGAGTTAACAGGCTTGGAGAAAGCAGGGAGAGGAGCTAAACCAAACTTCATCTCAGTTTTGAGCTCCTGCCTTGGGACGGATGTGAAAAGCTAGCCAAGACTGTACTAACTGCAAGGGTTTCCTGGTAGAGCTTGTAGCACAAGTCTGGCTGTCTCCACAAAACGCAGAGGTGCATTTATGAAAGTAAGAAGGAGATGGAGGGGCGGTGAAGATGGCATAAGATGGAAGAAACAAGCAATAGTCCTGGGGGCTGCCTATCCCATGGATGTGTACAGGGCTCAACATCAGGTGACAGCAAGCTGCAAAATGCTAGAACATCTAATTTGTGTATTTTGTTAGTAGAAGGTTATCTTTTCTGGAAATCTGTATGGAATAGTCTTCTATGGGAGGATAGCTTTTCCACCTTGAACTAAAAGGAATATTCTGTTTTCCTTAGCTTCATTATAAAAGCAAATTTAAGAAAAGACAACAGATGAGGTGCATCTGGGCAAATCATCTTTCTGTGAAAACAGTGGTTCAGTTTGTTATACACTGTCACAGAATTGCCAGTACTAGAAGACACTGGAGCTGTATACCAAGAAAGAAAAGCCTATGGAATATATTTTTTAACTAAACTAAATTAAACTGCCATTTTGCAAATGTTTAAATGTTTTAGTGAAAGATAAATAATTGCATTAAAAAAATATCTCAGGAGTTAGTTGACCATTACATATCACTGTTCAAAAGGGGAGAAAAGTGTTTCCATTGTAGAGTAACTACTGTCTTCTGGTTGGTAAACTCAGACAAAGCCCCTAAAAATAATTAAGCAAAGGAGAGATTAAAACATGACTGTTCATTACCTAGAGAAGGTTGCTTGACTGGTACTATTTCATGTGAAACTTTCCTAGATAGCAATATATTTTGAGTGATGAGGAATACAGATAAACAGAAACATTTTCCAGAGTTGCATCAAAACACTGCCTATGGCTATATAAAATCCTAAAGCTAGTTTAACTGCTGTGCAAATTTCACCTGTGATATAGGAATCCAGATTAAGATTTCTGCTGTGTCTATTTATCAGTGGGAACTGTAACCATAGGGTCTAAAAACTTTATACAGTAAGTGTGTAAAAAAAAGTAGAGTCATGCTTCCTTCTCTTACGTTCACATTGTCTTTTACCTTAGAAATGCTCTGAGTGGATATGGGGAGCAGCTTCTGATTTGCAAAGTGAAATATAATTTTTAAAAGAATTTAAGTGTGAATGTTCACCAATACTGAGGGTTTCAGTGTTCTTCACCAGCAGCTGGTTTTTCACCATCTCCAGTTTGCCTTGTAAGTGACTCTGAGAGATATTCTAGCAGGAATTAGTCTTACTATATTGGAAAATTAACAGGTACAGTGGCTATAAGCTTTCTCCATCCTATATTTAAAGAATTTTATGAAAAAGAAAACATTGTGGCTGAGGGAAAATGCCCTTGCTTTTGCCACTACCTCTCTGAGCATCTACAGTGGGGGTGGTTGGTGCTAAATCAAAGGATGTTGCAGGACAACAATAGCTGAACTATCGGTAGGGGAAGAGCATATATGTGTAACTCCATCCTAGACACAATGGTTTCCTCTTCCCGTGGTACAGTGGATTCAAAGGCAATCTAAACACTCAAAAGATCCTCAAAAAATATCTGAGCTAGGGGAAACCGTCCAGCACGTCAATGAAATGGTGACAGGCTGACACTTTCAGAAGGAAAAGAGGAAAAAACTGTAAAAGCAATGCACTCTGCTTCTTCCTGCCAGGGCTGTGATGTTATTTACAACTTTGTAAGTTCTCTTGCATGTATCTGCCCAATTCAAAGTGTCTTTTTTATTTTTTCCTGTCCTCCACAAGGTTCTCACCCTTTGAAGGATGACTGACAAAAGGTTGTGTTTTGAAGTTGCTGTTTGAGTCATGGCAAACACATTGCAGTCTCCCAAAGAGACCCTGGCATGGACAAAGTCCAGCTGTGGCAGCCTGGGTGGTGGATCATGGTCATGGATGGACTTGGATGAGCTGAACTTGCTGTTCACTAGGGAGTCAATATGTTTAATAACAGCGTGATTAAGAGTTAGGAAAGGAAGGGAGAAGCCTTGGTGCATAAAGGTGTCCTTAGTGTGGACTGTTTCATTCTCAGGCTGTTTCATCTGCCCCTTTGGGTCTTTTTCAGTTTAACCTGTGTGCAATCACAGAAGCCCACTAAAACACATCTCCATTGCTCTTACCTCAAAGGACATGAATCCCATCCCCACCTCTCAGAACTAATGTTCAAAATAGTTTAAAGATTAGCAACATGTGTTTTATTTTATTCCATTTTTGACTTTTGAAGTATTAACTTTTTGAGTGTGGAGCTTTATTTGTGAACTTGCAAGCAAAACACGCGATGAAACATGCTGGGGTTGCCAGCACTGAGCCATGGTGTGTCTGCACTGCTTATCGGGCCTGGTGCTGTCAACATTTGCTGTGTCAAAGAGTACTCAATCTAGTGTCTATTTACATGGGGTTCAGATTGAGAGGACCTGGTGTTTTCAGAAGGTACAAGCATTTCATGCTGCAGCCATTTCAAACACACATTTGTAGGGGAGATGAGGCTCAGGACAAGCAGCACTCTGTTTCTGATTAGGGCAAAAATAAATCAATCCTACAGAAAGGCTCTGAGATCTGGAGAAAATGGAACTCACTGTATGTGGAAAACTTCTGAAAAGCCGCACTTTTCCTCTAGATGCCTGAGCAGAAGCTAATCTCTTTGAGATCTGGTCCTGTCTCTTAAAAACACTTTTTTTTATGGTAGAACAGCTGTTGTTGCTTCTGTTGTGATGATCTGGGTGAAAAGTTTGGTAACAGAGAGGGAGGCTTTAAAAAAAGCAAAAGGCAAAAAAACTCCCCCAAAAATTCCTTTTTTCAACCCACCCACTGAAAAAACCCTTCTGCTCTGGACTTCCAGAGACATAAAACTTCTAGAGCTTTTTAATGCAATTAAAACAAATGCTGACGTTATTTATAGCTAAATTACTGGCAAGAAAAACAACTAATGACCAAAACCTACATTTGTACCATTTAAAAAAAAAAAAAAAGGAAAGAAAATCCTAAAGGGAATGATTTGTAAGGATGTGGTTAAACCTATTTATACCCTGGGTTCTATTTGTTTTACAGCCAGCGGTGCACGAACAACATGAAAGGTTATCTTTGACAAGGTTTTAGCTATTATTTTCTTCCAGTGAAATGGTATTTCTTGAGAAAAAAAGGTCTTCAGAACAAAATAACAATAAATCCTGATTTAGATACATAAAGCTGCCATCGATATCACATAATATCAGTGTTCTTTCTCACTCGATACAGGCGTTTTTAAGATAAATGGTAAAACTGAACTGGAAATCCATCTGGCCAGCTGCCTGATCTAATGAATAACCCCACTTTGGCTCCTGCAATGTAAGCAGAAAGAGTTCTCTCCCGGCCGCTTTCGTCTGTCATGAATCTACAAGACAGCCGACATAATATCTGGGCGACAACAGCGTGCTAACAGTGCAGTGACTTCCATTTTCTTTGCTTTCTATTGATTTTCACTTAATAACTGGCGAAATACTAAACGTCCGCCCTGAGTACCTAATAAATCCTGCCTGAGCTTTTTATTGAGGAGAATTTAATAAAAACAACCATTGCGGCTGAGGGATTTTTCTTCTGGACAGAGCATGGTGAGGGGTGGGTGGTGTGTGTGTGGACTGGGGGAGAGACATTTGAATGTTCTAATTTTTCAGGGGGTGAGATAATCCCCCTCCTGCCCTTGCTGCCCTTTTGAGGAACCAGTGTCATTTTGTCCAAAGGGACCCAGTTACTTTGCTTTGTGCTTGTTTTCCCCTTTTCCCAGAAATGGCCACTCTGCAAATGTATTGCTGTAAGACAGTAGAAGAAGGACATTTGTAGAAGGAAGGCACTTCCGTCACCTCTATCCTACACATGCACGCTTACTTCTTCAATCTGATTTCAATTCTGTTAATTGTTACTAAGGTTCCCTAATTGCCAGGCGTGGGGGCTGTCAGAATCCTACAGTAACATGCTCTTTATTGTCCCATTTTACAGCTGTTTTATGTTTGACACTTGACATGCAGGCATGAAGATCCTCTGTCGGATTGGTTGGCTACTATAACAAAATGGCATTTTTAAGTTATATGAAGTGCTAAATCTGCATCCAGTTAGAAACAAAACAAAACCCGGTGGTTTATAAGTTGACAATTAATCCTAATTGTTAGCTTGGGGAAAAAAACCCCTCTGGAAACACAAAAATAAAAGGCCAAACCTCTTGTTTCTCTAGCTGTCCAGTGAGCATTTATGTGGGTATATGTATGTTGATACATATGTTTTGTACAGTTTTCCTTACCAAAGGAGAATCAGGAGAGACTGGGAACACCGTTCCTAAAACCAGTGTATTATTTTCCTCTGCATACCCTCCTGGAACAGCTCTCTTTCCTTGCCCATAAACTCACCAGAGTTCCTATTATACAAAGCTGCTCTTTTAAAGCATTTGACAGTTTTTATTTTAATTGACACAGAGGCAGTTTCAAAGTCATTGGGTTTAATGAACAATCATCTTAGCATTTGCCTGCTCAAATCCTCTTATTCCCAGCAGTTCACAATAAAGTTTATTCTAACGGTTGAAATTAAAAAAGGAGAGAGAGGCAAGTCGAAATGTTGAGGAGCTTATATAAAAGTCTGCGAATCTCAAGTTTGTGCAGTGCTGTTATGAAAACTACTCAGCCATGCAAAGCAATAAGAGGTTTAATTACTCATTGGTAGTCCCTCTGCTGCTCCTGATGTGGCGTGTGGTGTTGCAGAGGCCTGGGAGAGATAATAGAGGCATATGGGTGGAGTACAGCACTGCTGTGGCAGCTCATGTCCTTTTTAACTCTCATTTTTGCACGTGCCACTGTTTTGTTGTTCCTAAGGGGCAGAAGGCTCAACAGTTCTGTGTAGAGAAGTATCCAGTAGGTGACCCTGCTCTGAAGCATGCAAGGAAAGAGAACATCTCCTGGTAGTCTGACAAATCCACACTGACTCGATCCACCGGCTGCAAAAGGCAGTGTGAGAATGAAACCTTGAAGCCTCTGAAAAAAAGTTCTATTTTCAGGTTTGGTTTAATCTATTCCATTTAGGTGTTATACTGGGCTCATGTGACCAAAGATTTAATGACTCGTAATAGGCATAACAGCAGTTACAGCTATAGCCTTTCCCTTCTGTGGGGTGTTACAGGATAAAGAGTAGGATACGGTTACTGAACCTGAACAAACATGGACCCTTAAAAACAAGTGGAGGGAATATT
>JBCJKH010057924.1:60617-76254 GCA_039877255.1 Loriculus beryllinus
GAGTCTTCAAGATTGTTGGGTTGTTTTTTACCCTCAAAAAAACCCCAACATTAATTTTAGGGCAAGCAGACACCAAAACATGCAACAAATGATATAGATGGAAAATAAATAAAGTCCTTCCTCCTGTTCATACTTGCTGAAGATGTGTATCTCCTTACAAATAAAAAATGTATGAAGAACATGTTATGAAAAATAACAAAGAATAGCAGAAAAATCAGAAAGTGAGTGGCACTTCAGATGGAGTTTAGCAAATTAAGTCATTGACCTGAAGAGGAGATTAATACCAAACAAGGTGCCCCTTCTTCTGAAGTAATGAATATTCTTCAAACAGCAAGGGAGCACTGACTGCTGTTTGATGCTGATGACATTGAAAATTTAGGAGAACAGAAATTCCATCATTTTTCATTTGTATGCAAATGCGTCTGTTCCAGAAATTAACCCCTGAACCCCATGTCAGTTTTCATCTGGAGGAATTCTCTTCGCTAACATCACACAGTGCAGCCTTGCTGCTATCCTGGGGTCACTGAGGCTTCCCCACACAGAACAACACAAAACCTTAAAACAAAACAACAGAAAAAAAATAATAAAAACAAAAAAAAGGGAAGAAAGCAGGGTGGGGGAAATTGGCCAAATCATGCCAGGCTTTGTTTACCCCCATTAATGGAGTATAAAGGAGCAATAGAAGCAAGAGCACGTTGTAAAATGCACATCTCTAATGCATAGCTCTGGGTACTGGCATAATTGTAATGCAAAATACAGTCTTACCTCTTTAGGCAGAGCAACGGCCACTAATCACTTCCACTAGTGTTAAGGTGAACCATGGGCCAATATACAAACCGTATTACTCTTCCTTTCAGACAGGGCTTCCACTGTTAAAAAGTTCCTTTGTCACTTAGCACCTTAGACAAACGCTACTATCTGCATGTGAAGTGGAAAGAGATGATGGAGGGGTTTTAATTGATGTGGATTTAATTATGCTAATTTAGACAGCTGTAAAGCCTTTTCAGTATAGCAGCATAATGGGACCAGCAAATACAGGTGTCCTTCACTGCAGGCGCTTAATGTTTAACCTTAGTTGTTTTGTAAGAAAGGGAAAATGCAAAGTAATGGTTAACCAACAGAAAGCTCTATTTCTTGAGGACCTAAAGAGGACACTTCACTTTGATTCTCTGTACAACCCCATTCAGGGCTGAAGAAATCCACACAGCTGAGCAGAGCACAGATAGCTTTCTTTGCACTGATGCCTGATCTGATGGGTAAGGCTGAGACCAAAAAAAAAAACGTTCAGGCCTGCCACGGGCTTCAGCATCCTGCACAGTCAATTTGGGCCATCTCCAAACAAATGCTGAATTTAAGACAGACTTTTCATCTTCCTTCTGCAGCCCATTCTTGTCATTTTCTTTATTTATTTCTATCCAACCACCTACAGCATCAGCAATGATTAAAACCAATAAGCAAGATATCTCCTTAGGATGTTCCCTTGGTGTCTTACCTGAACCTCTCTGGGTCTGCTATGCTTCCACCCTTCCCAACCTCCCTCATCCCACATCCTATGTCATTTCTCTAGACTTGAGCTGACACCCCCAGTGACCATCTTAAGAATCATTTTCTCAGGATCAGCTTCCCAAAGTGGTGCCACACAACATCAGTACAACATGAAGGGAAGACGGTAAATACTTGGCCAAAGGTGAGGAAGGGATCACTGAACTTTTTCAGCATAGGATGAATCATAGCCCAGATGTGCCTGTATCTCTTCCATGGCCAGAGGCAGCCTCAGTGACCAGCTGCCTTGTGTCAGATACTACCTCAAAGCTATCTTGTTCAACAGCACTTTCTTTTTCGTATGATCATTTTTTAAAATTTTTTTAATAGCAGTTGCTAATTATTAAATGCTTGTTAGAATAGTACCAAAAGCTCTGGCATGCAAATTCTGGTACATATTACTGAAGTAATTTCAGGTGTTACTGGGCTAAACTACCCATCATTCCTCACTGATGCAGCAGGCATAGTCTGCTCAGAAAGTCAGACTTTGTGTTGTGCATTCCACCCAGACCATCTTTTTTAAGGACTGCTGCCAAACCAGTGAATGCACTGGAAATATACTCTGCACCATCAGACGGAGTTGATTTGTGTAAAGCAGGAGGGAGAATATTAAATCCAGTTGTACAAAGCTATCTGCTACTACATCTTCTTTAGGTGTCCCAGAGGCAGCAAGAACAGAAATAGGGGGAAAAGTGTTTTCCCATCACGCGATGCAACAGGTAATCTTGCTCTGTGATGGGAAATGCCCTGCATATCTGTGTCTGTGTCCATTGAGGTGGCACTTGGATGCTACACTATCTCCAGTAATTCGTAAAGTGCAGTAGAAATAAGCTTTTATCCCATATTACATTGAGGTCATATGTTTTGCTCAAGTTCATTGAGAGCAGGGATGCAAATTCAGATTTTGACTTTTCTTCCAGTGTTTGATTCCTCAGTGTCAAATTGCATTCCTCTCTTTCCTTGCTCTTTCCTCTCTGTCTGGAGATTCACCTTCTGAGCTCCAGACACAAGCTATGGCAATCCTCTCCATTTTGGCAGTAGTTCCTGTTCTGGGAAATGTTAGCAACAGGCACCAAGGAGTTAACAAAGTAGTGTACTTCAACCAAATTAACCAGCTTCTAAGTCAAGTCTGCAAATTCTGCTGCTTAGATACAGATAATTCTTCCTGAACACTTAGTCCCCTTGTCCCCCCACCTCCTCCTCAGGAAGAGCCAACTGCAAAGCACTACATAGCTATTATGCTCATCTGCATATATTATAAGCATTAGCTTGACAAGCTTGCTGGTGACAGAATCGGTCATACTTCATCCTTCTTCTGTGGTCCAAAACTGGATTCAACACCCATGGGCCCATGCTGGGCTCTCACTGCAGCTGAAGGGCCAAATGCCAGTTAATCTGGAAGATAACCTTTCCAACAATAGCACCTTACTTCCTGGCTGGCTTCCCCTGAAGTCCCCTTGGTTGTTCTGGCAGCTGGGACACAGACAACACATTTGGGGTTGGGTCAAGTTTTCCTCTTGGCTGCTTTGAGCTCTTTGATGCCATTTTCCTTGACTTACCCTTGATTACAGTGAATGGTCTCTATTACATTTTCAAATAACCTGATATCCATAATAAAGGCTTTGGGGTAGGTTTTATTTCAAGTGTTATCCATTCTTACGTTTTCCTGATGCAGAAATGTAAGAATTGGTCCTAGAGCCAACCAAATCCTGGTGCTTAGCCTAGCAGTAGATCAAATTTCTTTTGCATATATAGAATGAAAATGCACAGCCTTTTTACCAGGGACAGCCCATGTACAACATACCAATGTAAGCACTCTGCTCTGTATTTTAACAGATTTTAGGAATTTGTGGGAATTCTCTCTAACGTTGCAGAGTAAAAGATCAGAAGAAATGCTCTTGCAAAAAATAGGTGCTTTGATAACTATAAAGTTGCTTTCTTGGGCCAAAAGTCCACATTAGGAACCAAATAAAATGTTTAAAGGCAAAAATCTTGCAAAGTTTTCTCCTGTGAAAGGGAGAATATGGTCTATGCTATACCAGACCCTCCTGTTGCAAAATATGTTTAGGAGTTGCCATGAAACAAACAGTACTCAAAAGAGCTTGACAAGTTTTGTTAAAGTTGTATTTATATATATTTCTAGGAATGGTTGGTTTGGTTTTTCTTTAAATCCAAGTGTCAAGTTCCATTTCAGACCACATATAAATATAATTTTGCTCTCACATAATGCTTTTGTGTTGTAATTCCATTTACTACAGTAGTGTTACCTTTCAGTTACTCTAATAAGAACAAGAGCAGAATTATGCCGATTAAAAAAAATCTGCTTAGAGAAAGAAATACAGAGAGAAAGAACACAGAAATAAATACTTTCTCTGGCTTATTTAATAAAGTTGTTTGTCCAAATTGTAACAGAGATATTTATTTCAAAAAACATTGTTTGATCAGCAAGAGTAAACACTGATATATCTTTTAAGTCCAACAAGCAGTTTTTACAATTCATCAAACGACACCTAACTAAGATTAAGTTTAGTTGGTCAACTAAAAGAAACAAAAAAAGGTTTCAGGTCATATAATTATACCCTTCTGTTTCCCAACTTTCTTAGAAATCTCTGTCTAAAAATAATTCCAGCATCCGGATGTCTGAAATTTGGCTTATTTTAAAACATATAAAAACTCTTATTTCATCTTTAGCCATTTTAAGATCTTGGTGCTGGCATGAAGTAATAGTGCTTAGCACTACTATATACCGCTTTCCATCTCCAAAGCACTTTACAAACATTAGCTAATTAATCCTCACAACACCCCTGTGAGGTATGTAGGTAAGTATTGTCATCCAATTAGGTAAGTATTAAGCACTGTTATCCCACCAGATAAGTATTAAGGTCTCCCATTTTACTGGGGATCCTGAGGACAACAGGTTAAGTTACTTACTAAAGGTCACAGGAGGAGTCAGTAGAATAAAACTTGGGATGTTCTGGTTTCTTGCTGGCTATTCAGGCATTCGGGCAGCATCCGGTGCTACTACCTCAACAAAGGCATCCATCAGCATCCACATGGAAATTAGGGCTTTCTATAACCCTCCAAGACACAGAACCATGAGTACAAGGGAGTGAAAAGATGCACCTGAGAAGCACAGCTTCTCCTCTCTGAAGTGGGCAAAGATGTTACTGCCTAGGAAATGTCTCAGGAATTTCTTTAGGAATAAAGGTCTTGGACTGAGGTGTTTACACATGAGTGCATGAGGACATGTGTTCAACTGTATTGTCAGGCCTCACCAGTCGAAATCGCCTTTCCCCCCGATTTATTTTCCACTGTTTTGTAAAGACAGACTCATATTAAAGTCTCACATCCATGCCACAAATATATAAACCAATTGATCATGATTTGCATCTTCTTAACATGGAAAAGTCCAAACTGAAGCCCCAGCTCAGAGGCTTCCAGGTTTGTCAGTAAACTTGAATACACAAATATACTTGATAATCCCTTTCAGAGGATCTAGAAAACAGGACTACCCCAGCATATTTTGGGGTTTAACCTAGTCTCAACATATATCAATCTGTTGAAACAATATTGTCCATTCCCCAGAGACAATGCATGTGAACATCTGCTTATAATTTCATTTGGCTGGTAGGGAAAAAGTGAAAACTCCTACTGTAACTCCACTTGGAGCTGTATTTGCAAGTTAAGAGAGTCTTGATTTGGAGGCCTATGGGTTTTATGAAGTTACTGAATTCTAGATCAGCATATGAAGACCCCAGAACAACAAAAGTCACCCTTAGTGAGCCTGTTACAAGTTGCAATACCAGGCAGGGCATATTGCAGGGTCTCCCCAAGGACCCATCATTTGCTGATACGTGATGGACAGTCAATGACTGTCCTCTGCTCAGCAATTTGGCATTTGGCTAGTGGCAATGTCATCCTGAGGGAGCAGCCCCAGTGCCACAGCAGCCCTTCTTCTAAAGCAGAGGACCCTCATAGTGCTGATCCAGCTCTAGCTGGAGCTGAGGCAAATCCCAAGCATTAAAAAAACCCAAACAAACAAAAAGGAAGAAAAATACCTCAGCTAGGTTTCAGCTGAGCTCATTTATGTTTTCAAGTGGAAGGTGGTTTTAGCTGAAGTAAATGACACAGTTTTTAGATAATTCAAAATTCATGGCAGTTTGATCCCACAGGACGTCAAACAAACATAAATGATTTGCCGGCAATCCCTACAAATTGAAATAACCAAACCTTGCAGAGTTCCAGCAAAAGTCTTAATCCAGTTCTAAGAAAGAAAAAAAAAAAAAAAAAAAAAAGAATAAATGAAAAAATTTGTGTTTTACTCATCTACACAAAAACATTTTCAGTGCAGTACATACTAAAATCAAATGCACAAAAAGTAGCCCAAGCATTTAACGTCTTGAAAACTCAAAAAACATCCAACCCACAAACCAATTAACAAATAAACAAATGGGAACAAGAGTCAAGGAAAAGAGCAGGCAAATTTAGATTCTGGTGCATTCTGTTGTAAATCTGAGAAAATTAACACAAAATGCAGGTAATAGCCATATCATGTGTGCTACAGTTGTAAGTAAAGAAAAAGGCAACCAAACCTGTGACAAGAATGTGCTTAGTTACTATATTCTTTTAAAGCTTGGTCTCCCCCCCCCCCCCCCTTCTTTTTTTTCCTATGACTGGTCATCAGTGTCTGCCAAAAGACTTTTCATGAATTTGTGCCATCCCATTTCCCCAAAACAGAGGAAATTATGTTTCCTCACAACCTGAAGACTCAGCCATAGGCTTTACACCACGATTTCTGTATGTTAGCTAACACAGTGACATGCCATTCCCCTGCCTAAATAATGTAGACCAAGCAAGTAGTTAAATTTCAGTGTGAGTTATGCAAAATGAAAGGATTAAAAAGTGAAAAGAGCATTCACGTCATGTTGCTCCTTTAAAACATCATCACATAGTTCCTTTTTTTTCTAACCTGACCTTTTTTTTCCCTAATGGTTTATCTATAACTTAATATAACTAATTCTTTTGAAATAACATTCACAGTTAGTATAATTGGTGTTATATAGTTCTAATGTACCTTACAGAATATTCTGTCACTAGACACTAAATTGAAATTTTAAAGAAAATGATAGAAATAGCTGTAAGGGAAAAAGTACCCTTTTAAATCTAATTTGCTATGCACCACAGTAGGGTAATGGATGCAATGAAAGTTCCTTTATTGAGTTCCCATGTCCAAAAGGTATTTAGGTAGCAAAGGATGTTAAGCAGACCCCCTGTGCTCCTCCTTTAACTAAAGATAGCAGGAAATAAGGTATATAGGTTTGTGTCCTCCTGATTTTTATTTCCTCAGGAGTACAACTTATGCAAAGGGCACCTTAGGCTACTTGCAGGATCACAAAGGGTGCCCTCGACCCCCTTGCTGTCTACATGAATAGAAGCATCTAAAGGATGGCTGAAGCCATACAGCGAGTTAAATCCTTCAGGTGGGTCTTTTCAAATTCCAATAGTGAGGAGTTACTGGAGAATTGGTAAGGATTTCACTAGGCCCCAGCAGGTTTGAGATCAAAAGCTCTGGTTAAATAAAAGCCTGTTGGGAAATCTTAAAACCTCTTTGTAATGTAACTTAAAAAAGTTAATACAAAGAGACCTTAGACTGAAGCCTGTAACAGCATGAACAAAGAGTATATCAAAACTGATTCCATTAAGGGAAGGTAGACAAATAATTTCATTTAATTTAAAGAGAAATCAGATACATCACTGCTAAATCTAAAAAGCATACTAAAATAAAAGGCAAAAAACCAACTACACAGATTTTACAATACATACACACACAGTGAGCTGTGAGTAACAGAAATATATATATAATCTAATTACAAATATTTCAGAATACAGAGCAGAACATTATATATGCATGTATATGTTTTAAGTATCAATTCATCCAATATGTGCACGTCTGTGTATGTATAATTCTAGTATATACCTATTTTTACCATTTATGAGGCCTCACGCTGGGCTTTCAAATCTGCAGTTAGATACATCTCTATACGTATCCAGAAAAACACAGCTGAAAGAGCCCCTACATTCAAACTGACACAAGACATTTTTCAACCTAATTAATTAAAAAAGACGGGTGCTCATCAGTCAGCTGGCACAGGATTTTTCTCCATCATATTGCCGAAGTGTCATAGTGTTAGTTGTGCAGCATGTTTGAAACAGAAAATCTGGGACTAGGATTTAGATATCATTTATTATCTGACCTCCTTCTGAGCAGCTCTTATACTTTTAACTCATTGGGAGTTCTGCACCAGAGGCAGGGGGGTAGGAAGGGAGAGACACAGAATTATATAGAATCATTTCTGTTGGAAAAGACGTTTATGATCATCTTTTTGGTGATGTTTGAAGATCTCGTGTTAGATGTCAGCTGCACGCCAGGGGGTTCGTGCACCATTAGCACAAAGTAATCTACCTTGTGAACACCCTACTTACATGGGATGGCTGTGTCACTACAGCAATATCCTTGGGCTGGGGGGACCGCGGCTGGGGATCCCTCACTTCACAATGGGGTCAGGCCACTTGGGTGCAGGATGCTCTAGACCCCCTGGGAGGAAGGAGAGTGACATCCTGTTGCCTTATGGCTCACTCTCCACTATGGAGTTACTAACAATTTTGCATCCTGCACCTCCCAAGAAAGGAAAGAGGGAGGCCGAATTTTATTGCATTGAGGAGGTTTTTCTTTATTATCATGGTGGCGGAGATGTAGATATCTCATTAGGTAAAAAGTATATTTTCTTGTTTAAGAAATTATATTCCTCTCCCAGATTTCACAGGCTGTACAGCTCAAAGATGGAGATGTATGCATTGTACAGATGAGGGTGAATGCGTGAAAAAATTGCTGTTCATGTTCTACAGGATTTTCTTTTTTAACTTTTCTCCTTACAATTTAAATCTGACATTTTCATTCAACAATGCTAATCCTGAAATCATTATGTTCACATATAGTGGGGGAATGGCATCCACTCACTCTCTAAACCCTGCTTCATGCTACCAACCCATGAAATGCTGCCCCTAAAGCAGGCACAAACCAGTCTGTCCCTGTACTCTCTAAGCTATTTTTCTGAACATAAGAAATCCGCAACGTATCCCACATGGTGCCTTTCATCCCAGAGAGCAGCAATAATTTCACAACCTACACCAATGTCATAAATTTTATTTTATTCTTTTTTTTTTTTTTTTTTTTTCAGATCCCTAAAATACACAGCAATTCCAAGCCTTTTAACTATAGGCATCAGTATAATTTTATGCCATTTCTGTTTATCTTGGGTGGATCCCACCAAATTAGTGCAGGGACCACAATTTCTCAATCAACCATCATTCTGTGCACAAAATCACTGTGGCATCTTTTGAAGAACTGCCTTTTGCAATAGCAACCCCAGAAAACTGGCAAAATGAAGAATACCAGATTGAGAAAGGACCATGAGGGAAACCCAGGCAAAGGGTATTGATATTTAGGGGACCTCAGTCTCAGTGCTGTGACTGACATCCTTGCCCTAGCAACAAGTATCTAATAATCACAAGAGATAAATGTCATTTTTGGTTCCTTGTTTGCGAGAAAATATCTCAGAAAGCACTGTATCTAACAATATCAAAGGTTGTGGTGGCTTCTGCATTGCTGGCAGTTTTCAGACCGGTAGAGGATGAGGTTTTCTGGTTCAAACAGGAATTAATTGAGGCAAGTCATATGGCTTATATTATACACGTGACACCAGATGATCCAAATAGTCCTTTCTTGGCCTTATAATCTACACATAACCTTGTGGAGGTACTGCTCTCCTGTGGATTAGTGGCAAACCAATGCCCCTCTTGCTTGGATGAATTTTCTGATCTAAATACCATCCAGACCTGCGTGGCCTACAGGATTTGACTGGATCACAGTCTCAGATGGAACTATTGCCAATTAATGCCAGACATGCGATAAACTGGGGTAGGACACTTCAGGTGCTGCGTGATTCCAGAGTATCATTAAGCAGCTATGTAACAAGCCAGGTCTGAAGAAAAATAATTTTGCTATAAGGACCTTACAAATATTATTTTATACTTGCTATCTTTACACTACATTGCACTGTAAAAGACCCACTTTCAGACACCATAGAGCTCTTTTGCTCTGAACTAACCAGATTCATTTGCAAGAGCAGGGTATAATTGTGGCCATTTTACAGACCATAAAAATTGTAAGATTCCAGAATTACATGGGTGACAGGATAACCTATTCCCATATGGAAAAAGGAGCACACGGCATCTTGTCTATCTTGCTTGGATTACAAGGCAGAGAAAATACCTGGCTTAGGAATTATCAGGTAGATGATATCACAGGAGCAATCCAGGTCTTTATTTATTTGCTTTATAAAGATGCCTCCGAGTTCAGGTTGTTCTGAGTTACATAAATGCTAAGCTTCCTCCAGACTAGCTCCACAGCATGATTGCTCTAAGTTCTTTGCTGTGATGGGTCAATGCTGTTTTCAGAAAGCTGTGAAATCCATGATAGAAAGCCAGGCTGTACCCCTCCAAATGAGAGGTGAGCAAATTCAGTCTCCACCTCAAAGTCAACTAGAAATATTTCTTAAATGCAGATATCCTAATCGTTAACATTGCTTTGTTTTAGCCCCTAGAATAATCTACTATGTGGACAGAAATGTATCATTTATGAAGTCAGAAACTACCTCCTTTAGTACCTACAAAAATTTCTTCTGAGGTTTCCCAGTCAAGTACCAATGTTATTTAGATTTGCAGGCTGAGACCATAGCAAAAGGTGGAAAAACTTACAGTCATCACATTGATTAATCAGCTGCCGAAATTTGGCTTTTCAGCATGACACCTCTGTTCCCTGAATGTGTGGCCTGCTGCAATGTAATCAATTTGTCTGTGCAGGCTCCAAAACCCCAGGGCCACACAATGCAAAAAGGCAATCTTCTGCCCTCTTTGACCACAATAAGCAACATTACTGAAATCACTGTTTCCATACAAATGTAGCATGACCCCATACTTGTAGGCAGCAGAGTATGACTTCATCAAAAATCATATGCTGTGTTAGCGACTTCAAGCTTTTGCAAGGCAAGCCAGCATCAGAGCAGCGTATGTCTGAAACTGATAGTAAAATGGGTAATGCCTTAAACCCCACCTCTACTGTTATTTACATACATATCTTTCATCTGACATAGGCTTCCCCTCCAGCACCTTGAATAAATCAGTCCTGAGGAAGAGACTTTAAGTTCAAAGACTGCCATCTCCAAACCAAAATAGGGGGCTATCAAGTGAGGTGTGCCAAACAGTAAGACAAAACATATGCATTTTTAATATACAGACTCTCCTTTCTCTGAGGAAGCCAAGAAAAGAGACTCTGTGAAGCTTCAGCCGAAAACAAGTTCAGTGGATTTACACTTAGGCTGCTATTCACGAAAACAAAATTCACAACTTTCATATATCTTTGCTAGGTATTTTCCAAGCACTATTTGAAGCACACTTGCCCCACACTTGGAGGTCTTATTGACCAGGTGAACTCATTTCCATGCAGCATTGAAAAAGAAGATAGGGGAACAAAATAATAATTAAAAAAAATAAAAAGGCCATGAAAGAGAAACAAAAATCTCAACAGGTCTGTATGGAATTTCAGCAGCACTTTATTTATTAATGCATATGTAGCTACCATTGTATTCCAGCTCCCAAAGACAGATCTGTAAGGAATAGGCCACAGGCTGATTGACAGCAGCCATAATTCCATACAATGAGACTGTATTAAATTGTTTGATGTGATATGATACTCATCACTTGTAACTGATCAAACATACTGCTGCATCAAACAGTATTACAATACAATCAGGCTGGATACGGTTCCTGCCAAGGCTGTTCATCACACTGCACACTTCTGCATGAAACGTATCTATTAACAGCATCGACAAACTACTCCTATCCAAATTTTCCTGAAGAACTGTACACCATGAAATGCGTAAAAAAATCCACACATAATGCTCCGCAGTTTGAGGCAGCATTTCTGTTGGCTGAATGCTTCAGCATGAAAGGCTTTGCTGACTTCAGGATTTTATGGGATAATACCAAAACTTGCAAACCTCTCCCCCAGAACAAATGTATAACATTCCAGCTTCCTTTTTTAAAATTTTAGTTGGATTTCTTTTTCTTTCCTACCTGCAAACAAATTGGAAAATTGACTATTTTTTGACCAAGATTTTAGTTTTTCAATGATTCTCCCCAGGAGAGCAGCTCTAGCCAGCTAGTTTGCAGGAGGGAGCTGTTTGCTAGCACTGACCCTTTTAGAGGCAGGAGACATAAATAAAAGAAACAAATTCCTTGTCACCACTGTTCCTGCTGCAGACATAGAGGGTGATATGCTGCAGCCCGTGGGGGACAAGACTCGCTTCAACATTACAACTGTCGGGGCTCTCTCAGATGCAGATTCTTAAATGAGCCTGGGTCTCCAGAGGGCAGAGGTCAGCTGTCCTCAAATCTGTGTGAATGCTAGATTAAGTTTATTAATCTCCCTGCTTTCACTTAAAAACCAAATTATAGGATGGTTAAATGTTAATGCCCGGGAGTTTGTGAGATGATGAATGCCCTCAGCTACCACTGCTAGGGGGAACACAAGGTGTTTAGACCCCAGAAGGGTATTAGAAGTTAGTGTGATGCCCCAGGGAATACGTTCTCCTTGTGAATTACCACATGCTTTATGCCTGAAGCATGTTCTGTTTGCTATTCTGACAGCAGCAAATGCAGCCACCCTCAGACATGAGTGCAAGACAAGAGCTGCTGGATGGAAAGCTCTTTGCTCCAGTTCAGGTACCAATGATTACCCATCTTGATGTCCAAAGGGTAGAGCAGATATGCCCCTTACATAGACATAACCTCAACCACAGCTCTTCATATAGAATTTCTACTATATGCTTGGTTGTGCTTCAAAATACCCATCTCTCTGCACCAACCCTACAGTGCCCAGGAACTGCATGAAACCAAGCATGCAGTGAACATGATATTTAGCAACCTTCGAAACTGTTTCTATCAGTGTATCTCATAAAACTACTTCAGCGTGTAAAAATGAAGTGATAAATGAGTATGAGGGTTCCATACAATTCCTTGTGGACAGGTATGCACACCATAATTGGATATTTGCCCCCCTGACTGCTGTCTCAGCCTGGGAGACCAAGGATCACATAGCCATGGAAAATAGGAAGTAATATGAAGGAATGCATGCCTAGCTTTCTGAAGCTGGTGCAGAATACCATTTTTTTTTCTTTCTTTTCGAGTTGGGGTTGTATACATTTCATATTTATGAATTTTTGCAAACTGCAGTGACAGAAGGTGTCTTTTGTCCTGTTTTTCACTCCTGCAGTGTTAGCATGAGCAGATTAAACACATCACGTGGCAGCAAACTGTTGACGGAATGAGCTCCACAAAGATTACTTAGGAAAGGTGTGTAAGGCATTTCCTTTTTCTAATTTAATAATAATTTTTTAAAAAGCCTTTCAGGATAACAAACTCACTCAGAATGGTACCTTAAAGACTTACTTATGATGGAAAATATCCAAGAAAGGGCTGGAAAGGGTTTTCACACTCTCATGGGCAGTTTTTAGCAGTAACAGCTCAGTGTGGTGCATAGAGCTAAAGAAGCTGTAACTTTCTATCTGGTGTGGCTAAGTAATTCAAGATGCTGCAAGCTAAATGTAACAGTAGAAAGGAAGAAGTTCAAAAACAAAGTCCCAGGCATTTCAGTGGAGCGTATAGTATGCTAAATTGTGGTATTACAGAAATTGCAGAGAGTTTGGCCACAAAACCTTTCATATTGCCCCAGCATTCTGCCAGGGCTGGGTTCCAGCAAGCCCAGACATTTTTCCCTTCACCTGTGTTTTCCCTTCCTCCCCCCCTCCTCTCTCCCTCCCACACTCCCCATTTGTTAACACAAAACAAAAACTGAATCGGAGAATTATAGCCCTTGTCCTGAATGTACCTCTCCATTGATTAAATTAGTGCAACCAAAAAGTCACCATGCACCAGGCAAAGATAACTGCAAATCTGTTCTTACCCTCCCCACACCACCTGAGTGCCACTATTATTCCTCATCCTTGGGGAAAGGACCCCATATGTGAGCTTCAGAAACCACCTCAGTAACTCCAAGCATCATTATCAATAGTAGGATGAACTGCAGCTGGGATGCACTGAGAAGGCACGGTAATGCTCACCCTAATCTCTGCATTCATCTCACTAGCCCTCGCTAGGAAGTTTAAGTACATTTACTGGGGATTCTGCAGCCCTTGAAAGGTAGGAAGACATCTATGAGGCTTGACGTACTAGCTAATTAACTTGGGGTTGGAAAAAAAAATCTTCTTATCTACTTAACTTCGAGACACTCTCTTTGTTTTGAAGCCTTTAGACTACCTCCTCTTTAAAATGCATGTAGCGTACAGCTCAGTAGTATGGAATGTATTATTTTTAACGAGGACCTATTTTAACTTGGACCTAAAACTACTAGCATTTGACAGAGAGGTTTATTTTAAAAAAACATTTGCAGAATCAGCTGAACTATAGTCTATAGCCTGTGTTCTGCAAGACAGGCTACAAAATCATCATGCTTGCTTTCTGTCCTTAAAAATCCAGGAATGTGAATGTATGAATCATTTGAAAATGAACCCGCGAGTGCATACACACCCCACACACACCCCCAGGCCTGGAAGGGCTTAAAAAAATCTTTCAGGTTTTGTTCCTTGGTCTCTAAAAGGGGGGGATATTTACACTAGGAGAAAGTGATTAAGTTCGTGACTGAAGTAGTTGAGGCACGAGTATTTCACGCAGTTCTTCCAACAGGAACACAGACGTGAGCAACTCCTGTAACGCTCCTGCTCAGAATTAAGCCATATTAAAACATCCTGCAGATTTCACAGAGTGATTTCGAATCCTCACCATATTCCTAACAGATAGAACAGTGGCATGATTGACCAAGCTTTTTTCCTTCTTCTTTTTTTAAAGTACACATATGATGATGCATCATAGTTATAAACAGATGGTATTTGGCCTCCTTCCTATTCTCAACATTTGGAATTCCTAAACTATGTGAATTAAACAATAATATTTTATAAACATACAAGGGATTTTGCTCACTGCTTTGTTAACATAGAAATTATACAATGCTGACATTTATTTAAATTTTAAAAAGTAAACAAGAGTGTGTATTGAATTAAAGCAAACTAAAATCAACAGAAAGAAATATGTTCTGTGCGCACAGTACCTACAACAGCACGGGCCTTTTTAGGGGAGACATAATGGGATGAAGCACAAATTGTAGCTTAGACAGTCTGATCCTTTGTGCTCAAAAGGCTCATTTAACACCTCGCTGTAAACAACGGATATTTATACCATAATTGGCCAGTTGACCATCAGTTGTTCATTTACTATGTAACCTGCTATTATGGAGTTAAAAGAAGTTCCTTTCTGTTGAGTGAAAGTGTGTTTGCAATTTTAGTACCAACTGGATCCAGTCTAACACTTGTACTTAGTATGAGAAACATTTTCATAATACCAAAATTTGGGGGAATAGGAGTATTCCTGCCAGGAAGGGAAGAAGAAAGCATTGGTATTTAAAAGAAGAATTCTGTTTGCCTGGTTTCCTCTTTCCTTTCCATTTTAACCCTTTTTTAGGCGCCTCTCTAGCCGCACATAACTGAGACGCACTTAGGTTTTAATCACTATTCCCAGGTCTGCAAAGAGGTTCTGTGATGAATAAATAATGAATCAGAGATTTTAATCAGTGTTATGATTTTTGAAAAGACTAATTATCATTGTTTACAGACATGCTTTTCCAACCTATTTCCTTGTTTTGGCTTCCACGCTCCAAGGGTTAAGACCCTAGCTCTCACGCCTGCATTTTCTGTCGGGGTTTGGGGGTATTTTTTGTTTGGGGATGTTTTGTTTTTTTGGGTTTTTTTTTTTGTTTTTTTTTTTTTTTCTTTCTTTTGAGCGGGGACACTCAAACCGGCAGAGATGGAGCTGGAGGCATGCAGAACTGGGGGGGGGGGGGGGGGCGGGGGAAGGGGGGGGGGAA
>JBCJKH010057930.1:0-32006 GCA_039877255.1 Loriculus beryllinus
CCCCAGGACAGCAAACCAAGGCCCCCCAGCCTCCTACTGGCTTTTAACCTGATTTCCTCAGAAAACACAGCCCCTGTGGGCGTGGGATGGAGGAATCTCTCTAACCTGCTCCTCTGCTGCTCTTTAATTTGTGGGTTTGCTTCAGCCATAGAAGAGAGGGGAGGAAGGTCCTGAGACATTCTGGGGTCCTACAGCTTGTATGGAAACAGCCACTGGGTTGCAGGGAGTGATGGTGCTGTGCCATCACCCTCTATAAGACCCCAGAGAATCCATACCACCACAGGGAGCTGCTCCTAGAGAGCAGAGCAGGACAGTGCTGCACAGTTCCTGCTGTGGATTCTTCTGGCCTGATGCACAAATGGCCTTGGCTGCTTTATAGGGATGCTGTAAATACGGAGGTGCTGTTTTGGAGGCCCTTTCACCCTCCTTGCCTCCTTTGGAGTCCCCATGCCCTGGGTGCATGGGCTGCTGGAAGGAAGAAGCAGCTTGACTAAAGGGCAGCAACAAAACTTCATGGGGCTTTCCATGGCCATGCTTCTCTGCGTCATGTTGTGATCCAGCTTGGAGGAAGGTGAAGTTGGGATGGTGCCCTCTGTTCTCACCCTTATCCTACATCAGGAAGCTGCAGTCAGACCCTTTCCATCTCTCCCCCTGCACCAGCCCCTCCTGCCTTGCTGAGGGGCTGCATCTCCACCCCCAAATGGTCCCTTTGTGCACTCTCATCCCAGTGTTCCATCCAGACAATACTCCAGTATCTGCCACCCTGGTCCCCAAGGGATCGGGATGCAGAGAAGGGCTCCACCAGCACTCTCCTGGGAGGATGCTCTGCACCATCCCTGTCAGGCTGGATCCCCTGGGGACCTGCATCCCTCTGAACCCCCCCAGGGACCTGCATCCCCCTGAGTCCCCCACACCGGATGCTCTCCCATTGAAAAATGCTGTTCATTGTAACTCAGCCTTTTATAGCTGCCTCGCGAGCAGGGTGCGGGGCTGTGCCAAGAAAGGCTGCTGCCGGCTCAGAATAGCTCTTTTCATGGAGGACATCCTGAGAAGGAACAATGTTCCTGCTCTTGGGATTGTGGGAACTCTGTATTTCTGCCACTCGGCAAGCAGGGAGCTATGGGGCTGGCGAGGGCGTCTCCCAGCCCCTTGCTTTGCTCCCTCCTCAAAATAGTCCTGGGGCTGAGTGCTGAATAGCCTCATGCTTCTAAACAGGGGCTGAAAACGCCGCTGGCTGCTTCTCCTCTGGATTGGGAACAGTAGTTTCTGGGAGAGCCGGCACATCAATCACAGTTCCTACTTGTGCTGCTGGTGTGGAGACCCACGGCTCTAGGGCTGGGGCTGCTTTCATTTTCGGATCTTGGCTGCACATGCTCCGGGGCTGCCTGTTCTCAAGCAGGAGCTGAGTTTGCTCAGTGCTGTGGACTCTGCTCCATAACATCTCCCTTTGAGGCTGGGTTTGCAGAGCTGGGTGCTGCAGGGTGCTCTTCCCATTCAGCCATGCTCCCCTGCACGGCTGTGCTGTGCTGGGAAGGAGGTGGGATAAATCCTGCAGCTCCTCCATGGCATTGCTGCCTCTGAACCGCTCATCCTTCCAGCAGCGGGTGCTGGCTCCCAGCATCGCAAAGGCACAAATAACCCATTGCCGGATCCAACCCTGCCGCAGCAGCACTCACAGGGTTGAGCAAGAGTTGAATGGAATCTCCAGGGGCGGCTCTGCTGCCGGGCTGGATCCTGCGCAAGCCAGGGCTCGCCATCCCAACCCGCATCAAAGTCAGCCCGTGGCTGGTCTGTCTTGTCCTGCTCTTCCTGGAGCTCCGGGCCCAGCACCCCAAAACAGCCCCAAGATGGGGTGGGCTGGGTGATGTACAGCTCCTCTGGTGCTTGGGAAGGATGTCAGGCTTCCATCCAGCCATCCCCTGGTGCATCAACGGTGGGCTGGATTCCCCATTCAGTGCAAATTAAAGCCATCGGCTGTTGTGACAAGTCCCTTGTCTCGGAGCTGGCCTGCAGGATGGCCGGGAGCCTCTTGTAGGAGCGTATCAGGTATAAGGGATGTGGATATCCTGCTTTAAAGCCGCTGGATGCAGAATTCAGGCATTGTGTGCCGGAGCAGGGAGAAACCCACCCATCAGCAGGCACTCACATCCCTGTGGCATGTCCCATGGAGCCAGGTGGAGGAGTGGGATGTTGCTGCAGTAGCTCAAGCATGGATTCATCCAGAAGAGCTGTTTCCACATGGGAAGTGCACTGGGTAGGAGCAGGGAGTTCAGCGTTGCAGTTTGTGCTGGCAGGAGGAAGCGCTGGGGATGTAGTTCCCATTGTCAATCCAGTTGGAAAAGCACGTTGCTACCAGAGACAGCCTTTGGCTACTTCCACCGCGTGGCTCACGCGAAGCCCAGCTATTCCCATTCTGGAAACTGTTCCCGAAGCCGGTGTGGTGCAAGCCCCAGACCTTGGAAAGCGAATTCCCTGCTTTGGGAATCTCCCCCCGTGTCTGAGGAGCCATCCATGCGGGTGCCCCGCTTCCTTCAGCACTTTGAGAGAGCATCCCACGGAGCGTGCCGGCGGCTGTGGCGGCGATTCCCGGGTGCCGGGAAGGAAGCAGGAGGGTGCTGAGTCAGGGCAGGCTGGCGGTGCTGATAGACGGGGCCCCGCCGGGGTGTTCGGCCAGGCCACGACCGGGCGCATGCCCAGCGCCGGCCCCGAGCCTCGGGAGGCTCTTCTGGGAAGCCGGGGCTGGCGGGGGGCAGATAACATCTCCCCTCGCTGAGAAACCTCACGGTACGTACTAGGAAGGGCGGCGGGTGGGCAGAGATAGAGGTTGGCTTCCCGGCATTATCACCTCCCTGCCTGCAAACCAGCTCCACCATTGCCGCACGCTCCCCATCGCCACGCTCGCTTCCACCCAACCCTTGGGTTCTCTACTCGATTCTCCCTCCCCATGACCAATGCAATCACTTTTCCTCCCCTCCCAGCAGCCCGGCGCTGCCGGGTGTCTGCAGTTTCAGGGAGGTGGTGCTGGTGCCCGTGCTGCTGCAGCAGGATCCGGCCGGCTTGGCCGATGTTTCCTGCCTGAGCGGAGTGCATGGCCCCGATAAGTGCGGCGGCGAGCACGAGGTTCAGCAGTGAGCAGCCCATGGGGAGCGCTGCTGCCGGGCTCAGCCACGCACACCAGGGCCACCGTGGGTGCCGTCAGATTGGCCTCGCACCAAAATCTGCTCCGGACACAGATATGGCGTGGTTTGCCGGAGCCTGATGGTCCCGCGGGCAGCAGAGCATCCCCCCGGGGACACAGGCTCAAGGCTGGAAGTGCCGGTGGCATGGCCATATCCTCCTCCCAACACCCCCCCCCCCCCCAGTCGCAGGGATCTGGCAGCTCTGTCCCTGGATTCCTGCAGCTTTTCCTGCCGTTTCCTCCCCTCCCGCCCCCACTCCGGTTTTATCAGCTGCGTTGAAATAGGTCCCTGGAGGGAAACCCATCAGCGCTGAGAAGCCTTGGCAGGAGCCGAGCGGATGTGGCCCCGGGCGGGCGTCCCCGCTGCAGGCAGCTGTGCTGGCAGGAAGCCCCATAGACACCCTGCTCCCGGACCTGCCTGCACCCCACCTCGCATGTGGGGAAACTGAGGCACGGCCCTGCCAGGTGGGGATGGGGATGCTGGAGAGGGGCTCTTCGTCAGGGGCTGTAGAAATAGGACAAGGGTGATGGGTTCAAACTGAAACAGGGGAGGTTCAGGTTGGATATAAGGAAGAAGCTCTTTACTGTGAGGGTGGTGAGGCACTTGCACGGGGTGCCCAGAGAAGTGGTGAAAGCTCCATCCCTGGCAGTGTTCAAGGCCAGGTTGGATGGAGTAACGTGGTCTGGTGTAAGGTGTCCCTGCCCATGGCAAGGGGTTAGGACTAGATAATCTTAAGGACCTTTCCAACCCAAACCATTCTGTGATTTATGATTCTAAGCAAGGCGCTGTGGCAGGGCTGGGTGCTCCAAGTCCTGTCCGGCACGGCTGGGTGCTGGGCCATAGTGGTTCCACTGTGCCACTCACCGGGAAGCTGGCTGTCCGCAGACTGGCTGCATCATATCCATGCTATACCTGTACGAATGAAGTGGCTTTGATGGGAACCAAGCCAACCATGGTGCTCCCCATGCTGTTTGCCCTGTGGTACGTGTTTGGACTGGTGTATGACCACACTGGCCAGGGATTACTGGGACAGGAGGGAGGCATCGGGGCACTGGGGCTCCCCTGACCCCGCTGGTGTGCTCTGTCTTGCAGCGCATCAGCCTCGCTGGAGCCACGGCAATGAATGGGCACGCTCTGCCTGCCGGCACGCCAGCGCATCCCCGGGGCTGGCATGAGTTCTGCGAGCTGCACGCCATCAGCACGGCCAAGGAGCTGGCGCGGCACTACCTGCGCTTCGCCACCGAGCACCCGCACCATGACCTCCTGGCCGCAGAGAACTTCTCGGTGCAGTTCACCGACCTCTTCCAGCAGTACTTCTGCCATGAGGTGAAGGAGGGATTCGCCATGAACCAGCTCCGCATCCTGCCCGCCGGCCCCGCGCGGGATTACCGGGAGACGCACCGGCGCCACACGGATGCCTCTTTGGGCACGGTGGCCACCAAAGCCGAGGCGGATCCAGGCTCTGAGCAGCCCGGCCGAGCTCCCGAAGCCACCCCGTCAGGGCTCCGCAAGTCCTGGAGCTCGGAGGAGCTGTTGGGGCCGGCACGGAGGCCTTTCTCGCTCAGCCAGCTGCGCAGGAGCTGGCGCAGCCTCTTCCGACGCCGGTCCTCGGATGCTCTCCCTGCGGATGGGGATGGGGAGGCGGCGGAGGCAGCGCTGAAGCCGGGACTGGGGAAGCGCATCCTGCCGTGGGGGCTGTCGCGGGAGCAGCCCCCCGAGGTGCGCAAGGAGGGGATCCTCAAGTACGGGCTGCTGGATGAGAGCTCCTTGGACAGTGGGACGCGCTGGCAGCGCTGCCGCCTGGTGCTGCGGCGAGCAGGGACGTCTGATGGCGAGGAGTACGTGCTAGAGCTGTTCGACCCACCCAAGGTAAGGACCTGCTGGTTCCTGCCTCTATCGGCTGAGTGATGCCGAGGGTTGGGGATGATGCTGAGGGTTGGGGATGATGCTGTGGATTTGGGATGATGCTGTAGATTGGGGATGATGCTGCGGGTTGCGGATGATGCTGCAGGTTGGGGATGGTGCTGCTGGCTGGGGATAGTGCTGTGGGTTGGGAAGGATGCTGCGGGTTGGGGATGATGCCAGGGTACCAGCATGTCCTGTGAGAGGAGCAGGGCCATGTTGCATCCCTGATCACAACGGTTTGTCACCATGAGCAGTGTCTGGGCACAAGCCCAGGACCCAGACGGGTTTGCTCTGCTGCTGCTGTTCCTCTGCTGCAGCCACACAAGGCTGGACTCAGTTTATTTAAGACCTCTGAGAAGGAGAACCTGTTTTGGGGGGATGGACGTTGCTGTGACCATGTGCTGAGGGCGATTTGTGCACTGATTATTTCAATGAAGATGCAATTGCATTTTTCCCTGTTGGTTCCCCAAACCTGCATTTTCCAGCTAGAAACAGAGCATCTGCCTTGTGAGATGAGGATAGAGGCTGATGGCCTCCATCCCGCTCATCCCCAGCCCCACGGACCCATCCCAACAAGGGTTTGGCACACCCCAAATTCACCCTGCCTTTGGTCTGCTGTGGCTTCAACAGCCAGGGCACTGGCTCGCCCGGGCAAGCTGGGAAAGGAAGGGGAAAAGTCTTCCTCTGCTCCCCATGGGACCTGTAAAGGAAGTTAATTTTAGGTTTGTAAGTACTTCTGTAGCTCAAAATTCAGCTCTTGGCTACATCAGGGAGCTCCCGTGGTGCTTCAGGGCTGGCTGGAGCGGAGATGATGCAGGATGTGAGCGAACAGGGAGCGATGCGGGGGGAGCCAGGGAGTTTAATCTTTAAAAGGGCAGTTCCTCCCCACCATGGCAGGTCCCAAGCGGGCGTCACGGGCTGCGTTTTCCCTCTTTTCCCCTTTTTTTTTTTCTGTGCCCATTTAACTTTGATGACTAAACTTGCGCTTCGGAAGGAGGAAACCTCCGCTAGCGCTGGAGTCCCTGCCTCTGGGCTGTGTTTGCTGCTCACTGTGGCAGTGGGGCCAGGGAGCAGCGGGTTGAATTCTTGCTGTTTCTGTCAAATGACTCCAATATTAAATATTAGAAAGAAAAAATAAGGAGAAACCACCAAAACTGCACAGTCTGAAAGTAAGAGCTGGTTTTGCTCTGTTGTGTTGTTAGGTTGCAGTTGTTTGTTCCCATAGGAGTGTGTGTCCCCATCCCCGGGCATGGGGAGGTCCAAACAGCATCACTTTGGGGTGCTTTAAGGATGTTCCTGGGCAGCATCATTGGATGCTGGTGTGGTCCATGCCTGGCTCACCTGGATGGCACTGGCCATGTCAGACCATGCCACAGGAAACAGCCTGGCCGGTGAGGAGGAGGTACCTGATGTTATTTCATGCACTGTTGCCAGCTTTGCTCCTCCACATCCTCAGTGGCTTTGCCCAGACCTGCCCTTGGGGCTTTGCAAGAGCCAAAACTAAAGCCAAGCAAGAGGATGCTCCCCTGCACAGGGTGCTCAGCAGGCAGGGCCTTCCTGGGCACCCACTTATGCCCCCCACCACCCAGAGGACAAGCATCCCACTGTATGCTGCCTGCCCACAGAACCTGGCGCTTACAAACACTGCTTTTTGCCTTTCTTCTTCCCTTCTCCCCCCCTTTTTCCTCTATTTTCCCCCCTCCACTTTGCTTGGGAAGCAAGCCCAGCACACAGCACATTCTTCCTCCTGGCTGCTTTGACCCACAGGCAGGAGGCATTTGAAACAAGCCATTTGCAAGTTCACCCAGTGCTCTGCAGCGTTATTCCTTGCAGTGTGCTCCAAACCTCCATCCCACAGAGATTTCCTGGGGAGATCCCATCCCCGTGAGGCCGGGGACCCTGTTTCTCAGCCAGGTCTGCAGAAGGGGGGATGTTCCTCGCTGGATTTCACGAGTCTCTGCAGTAAATTGTTTCCTGTGCAAATACTCTCAGGGTGGGTCCTTCCTCTCTAATTAACTGGGCCAGGGCCAGATCCTCTCTCCTTACAGCACACTCAGTCCAGACCCTTTTCCACCAAGTGTAGTTGAATGCTGCGGGTGGTGGAAAGCCCCCATGGTGCTGATGGGTCCCACTTCCCAAACCCAGCAAGAGGCAAAGAGAGGAGCAGGAGCAGAGCAGCTCGGTGGTGATTTACTTTTGCTTCCTTTTTCCTTGCAAATAAATACTAGGGAAGGACGCAGGGAGCCCCCTCCCCTCCATGCTCTGCTCCACAATTCTCACAGGGCTTTGCCACTGCCCGTGTTGTGGATCTGTTCCTGATCTGATGATGCTGTTGGTCATAGAATCAGACTGGTTTGGGTTGGAAGGGACCTTAAAGCTCATCCAGTTCCACCCCCCTTGCCATGGGCAGGGACACCTTCCACTGTCCATCCACAGACCTCCAGACCCTTTAAATAGTACAATGTAAATAGAGATTTGGCTCAACCTCATGGCTTTGCAGCATCAAGCCAAACCCCCAGATACTTAGCACCTTGCAATGACCTGGGAAGGGCAAGACGCCTGTGGGAAGTGGCCATGGTTTGGCCTCTGCTCCATCATTTTGGCGGCTTTTATCTTATTCCCTCCCTCTACTTTCTCCCTGGTGCAATTCAATGGGGCCTCTGAGCCTAATTCTGCAATGTGCCCGGCATCAAAGGGAGCAGGGTGCTTTGAAGTGCCCTAGTCCCATTTACTGCTTGGGTGGCCAGCACTGTGCTGGGTGAAGGGGTGAGTGGCTGTGAGCCGAGCCGGTGCCACCTGTGCGGGCATCCCTTTCCCTGTCATGTCACTGGAGTTTCAGCTGGATGAGATGGGGTTTTGGGCAGAGGGAGCAGCTCACATTCCTGTGCTTGCAGCCGCTGCTGGGTTGGTTTTGGCATCATTCCTTCCTCCCTCAAGCGCTGGAAAAATAATGTTGCAAAGGAAGGGTTTGGAGATGCCTGGATGTGGAGCTCTCCTGGGAGCACATCTCAGCCTGGCTGCAGGGCACCTCTGGGCTCAGGGCACCTGGACACCAGGGTATCTGTAGTGCTTGTACATATGAGTGTATATATAGATGTGGACAGGAAAACCAGTGAAACCCTGGGTATGATCCTATGTGTGCAGCCCACATGCATTCTCTGATGTCTGTAGGAGGGCAATGCTCACCTGCTTTCCATGGAGGCTCTAAGGACTTTCTCCTCTACCATGCTATTTAGTTGCATATCACTTGTAGTTTTAGGTAGCTTTGAGGCCTCTCCACCTTCACAAATTCAAGCCAAAACTGGCAAACCAGCCCCTGCAGGGTTTTGGGGCTGCCCTGTTCATCAGCTGAGCCCCAGCCCCGAGTGCATTTTACATGGCCAAGCCCTGAGCACCATGAAAACCGTGGTTTGCAGCGGAAGCATCCCAAGCTGTTTCTGTTGACCAGATGTTTTCTGCAGGAAAGGGGAAGGGAAATGGGATTTGCATTTGCGCTGGTTTCTTTATAGCGTTTTAATGAAATCCAGCGCATCCCGTAAATCGATGGCACGCCGAGACAGGCCGGGAAGACTCCTTCCGGAGAAAGCCCACGGAGCCTGTGTCATGGCTCGTCTGCAGCCGTGGCCGCAGGAGCAGTATTTTTATCTCTGCTCAGCGTGAGACTGCTTTGACTTCCTTTTTCTTTCTCTTCATTTCTCTTCTCTCTTTTTCCTCTTCCTTTCACCTGAAGCTGGTTTCTGAGAACTGCCGCCTCCTGAGCAAGCAGGTCCTGCACCGCTCGGCTCCCGTTCACAGTGCCTGGGACCAGAAGTAGGGTGAGGGGCATCCTGGTGCTGAGGTCCCCATCCCCATTCCAGCTCCTCCTCGAGCTGCTTTGTACCTCCAGGAGCAATGGGAGTTGATTCAGTGAGGATGTATGGAGAGGCAGTGGTGGAGGGGGGATGCCTTCAGGGATGGAGAGGCCACATTATGGGAAGCCTGGACCCCAGCAGCAGCTGTGTTTGCATCCCTATCCCAGGCGGGGATTTGAGCAATCCCAGTCTTTTGCAGCACAACACTTTGCTTCAAATCCAAAACATGTTTCCTCTTACTAGTGACATACAACTGTGCTTAAAAACTGGATGTGCCCAGTTTGGTGCACAAATGCCCTGGTTGCTGCTGCAGCACCATCAGTTCCTTCATTCCTCTATTCCCACAGAAACGACCAATGCAAAATGATCTTTTCTTCCCAAGGCCACCATGAGCAGGGCACCCACTGCCTGCAGGCAACGGGTGCCCCATGAGAAAGGGTTTGTAGTGATGGGAAGCATCTCAGTGTCCCATCATTGCCTTGGTCCAGGGAAGAGCATGTTTGTGTCAATCTGGATCCCATTTGGTGTTCTCCATCCTGTGAGCTGGAGCAGACTGGGCCATGTGTGCTCCTGCCCTTGTCCCCATGGTCTGCCCAGGGGCAAGCCGGCTGCACGGCATCTTATTTTCGCTCTTTGTTGTCATGAAAACGTTGATCCCAGGCTGGGATTTGCTGCCTTGTTCCTCTATCCAAGAGCAGCCCTGTTGCATCATCCCTTGGCGGCTGGATGAATTGGTGGCCAGAGAACTGCATCCCTCTCCTGGCATCCTCTTGGGTAGCATCCCCAAGGGCATCATTCTCCAGGCATCCCCAGGGCTGAAACCAGGAAACCTGCCATGGGGGAAGAGCTGGAAGGGTTTGGTTGTACTGTGATTCCCTTGGGAAAGGCAACACATCACCCAAAGGTGCCTGGAGCCGCACCGAAACCCACTGCAGACTTTCACTGCAGAGCAGGGCAAGCAGCACATCCCCAGCTTTGCTTTCGGTGCTGTGCTGCTCACTGTTCTTCGAAGGCGAAGGGCTGGGGCATTCTTTCAGCTGCTTTGGTGAGATTTTGGTGGTGACTTTCTCTATATTCTCCCCTCCCCCTCCCCCCCCCCCCCCATATTTTTCATTTTGGGTATTTCAGGGTGGGAGCATGATGAGACAAAAGGTTATTTGTCATTTATTAACCACAACTTTTTCCATCCTTGGTCATGCACGGAAAAAACACTTTTAGCAGCTTAACCACAGCCCTGGTGCTAATTGCTGAAGAGCAGGGTTTCTTATTTTGGAAACTGTGTTGCTGGGATGGGGCTTGGTTGGGTTGTGAGGGCATGGGTGCAGGATGGAGCAGCCCCAACCTGCTGCATCCCCTGGTGCTGGGGTTGTTGGGGTTTGGAGGAGAGGGGCTCAGGGGGTTTCCTTTCTCTTTAACCCTGTTCTTTAAAGTCCACCCTGCTGTTGGTGGTGGGGTGTTCATCCCACTGCTGTGACCCCTATACTTATGGCAGTGATGCTTTGCTGTGATGCTCTGCACATGAATGCTTATGGTCAGGGCTGTCTCACAGGGATGCTGCAGAGCTGCTCAGGTAGGAGAGCACCATGGGCAAGCTGGGGATCACTGAATCACAGAATGCTTTGAGTTGGAAAGGACCTTCAAGCTCATCCAGCTCCAACCTCATACCACGAGCAGGGACATCTTCAATTAGATCAGGCCCTGTATTAACCTGACCTTGAGTGTCTACAGGGGATGGGACATCCACCTCCTCTCTGGGCAACCTATTCCAATGCTTCATCACCCTCATCATTAAAAATTCCTGCCTTGTATCTAGTCTAAATCTACCTTCTTTTTGTTTAAAACCATTCTCCCTTGTCCTATGGGAGCCAAACATGGAGATATTAAGAGAATCACAAGGAAGGGGGCTGGGAAAGTGCTCAGGGTCTGTACCCAAGCCTCCCACAGCTGGGGATGCAGGGTGCTGGTGGGTGCTGGGTCCCGCTCAGCCCTGGCACCCAGTGTGAGATGCCCGGTGCTGGATTTTTTTTTGGGGTGGTTGTCTCTTTTTACCTTTTTTCTCATTCTTTTTACGGCCCAGGATGTGGTTGTTGCTGGGTGTTTCGAGGCTGAGCTCTGCTTCTGTCAAAGGTAAATACCGGTGAGAGGCTGCGCAGGGTCTGGATGGGTTCCCTGCTCCTCCCCACTGGTCCCGGCTCCAACTGATGCCTGATGGATATTGTGATGTTCAATCTTGCCCTAAGATGATGTTAAAAATGAAGCATTTTGGGCAAGATCTACTTCATTCATTTGGGCAGAGCAAGGGGTCGTCCAGTGATGGTGCTCGCTGCTGCTGTCAGTAGGTTTCAGAGTGAACAGGTTCATGCAGGCAGTGAGGCAGGGATGTGCCACACCGGGGTCCTCCCCAGTGAGCTTCAAGGGGCTGAGCTGGGGGGCCCCTGCAGTGGATTTGGGGTGCAGGAGGTACATAGGGGTGTGCAGGGAAATGTCCCTTTGGGTGATATAAAACCCTTGGGTAATGGAAAACCTTGGGGTGATGAAAATCCTGGCACATCCTGAGAGTGCTGTGGGGTCCGTGCTGGGTACCCCCTGTTTCCCAGCCCTCGGGCTGGGTTTTGGGAGTGACTCAGTTTCCAGCTGAAGCCGGCTCTGCTCGTATGCAGGCACCTTGTTGATTTTCCATGCTTGTTGTTTATTCCAGGAAATTATTAAAGCAGCCCACGCTGGAAGCGAGTTTGGCTTAAAATAAGACACAAATGAAAGGGGCTGGCAAATGCTGCCTGTTTACAGATCCTGTTTATAGCCCTCGCCTTCCCAAACCCTGCTGCGAATGTGAGCCGCTGGGCTCTCTGGTTTTGGGGTGGTTTGTAAGGTTTTGGAGAGGGACTGTTGACTCATTCACATGGATGTCTGTGTCTCTTAGTGGACGTTTATCAATGCACAAAGCAGGGCCATCAGCAGCCCGAGCATGGGGTGGGGGTTTCTATATGGAACCCCAAAATCCCTCCTCATGGCTATGGATTTACTCAGTGGCTCTTGGGGTGTGTTTTGCAGTGTCCCAGGTTTATTTCCATCAGGATTGAAGGGGTCTGGGCTGTGGTTTTCCTGCTCGGCAGCCGCTCAGGATGGGAACAGAAGGCGCTTTGTGCCCCGGCCACCCCCGAGCCAGCGCTTCAGGCTGGCACAACGGTGCCTGTTGTCACCGCTGAGCCTGGTCCCCTCGGGGATGGCTCTGTCCCTGCCGTGGGCTGTGGGGATGCTCGGGGATGTGGTGTCTTGGAAACTGTTTTGTGCCTCTGGTGTTGGTGGGTTGGGATGCGTTGGGGTTTCAGATGGACAGAGGGGAGGGTTTGGGGGGTAATGGCCTGGGTCTGGGATCACCTCTTGTGTTTCTCTGCTTAACAGAGGCAGAAAACCTGCTACCTCCAGTTCCACAAGCACAGAACACAACCCCCTGATGGTGCTCGCTGCTGCTGTCAGTAGGTTTCAGAGTGAACAGGTTCATGCAGGCGGTGGGATTGGAATGTGCCACCCTGGGGTCCCCCCCAAGAGCTTTAAGGGGCTGAGTTGAGCTTTGAGGGGCCTGCAGTGGATTTGGGGTGTAGGAGGCACATGAGAGGCTGGCTCTGTGCAGGGAAGTGGCCTGAATTAATGGGATCCCAGGCCCTGTCCCCAGCACTAGAACAGAGGACCCCCGTGGAGTACTCGGATTACTGGAGGATAAATGCTGCGAGGCTGAACACAGGGATGAGCAGTGGTGGAAATCCCTGAGGATGAACACCGGGATTGGCCATGGTGCAAACACCACGTCCAAGGACACGTGCTGGGATCATCTATGGTGCAAAGTCCTCAAGGATGAGCATTGGGTTTAATTAACCATGGGGAAACCCCCCAAGGCCAAACACTAGGATTATGTGCCATGCAAAATTCCCGAGGATGAGCACTGGGATTACCACAGTGGAAGCCCACAAGGATGATCACTGGTGCCGCAAACACCTTGTACCCTCCGGCACAACCCTTGGTGCCTCCAACAGGACCCCGCTGCTGCCCTGCACCAGAGCAATGGATGTGTTTCCCCTCCAGTTCACCCGGCATTCCCCTGGGACAAGGCTGTGTCCTGGGAAACTTCACAAAACTCCCTGAGGCCTGTGGGTGCAGGATGTGGTTTGACACCAGTACAATCTGGTGCTTGCAGTGCTGTGGATCTTGGTGGCCATCCATCCATCCATCCATCCATCCATCCATCGATCCATCCATCCGTGCACCAGGCACACTGCTCCAGCTGAAGTTTATCCCTTGTGTAAGGGGTGCTTGGTGGGCTCTGGGATTTACAAGGAGCGGTGGAGCTTGCCTGTACCCATCAGGGTCCTTGCCCAAGGGCTGTGGCACGTCCCATGGTGTGACTCAGAGTGGAAGTGAAAGAGCAGCACAGGGAAATCCCCGCGCATGGAGGAGCCAGCGCCAGCGCCCGCCACTCTCGAAGGATTTGCTCTCTGCTCTGCACAGGGCCGTGTTGCTGCTGTCATTGCCATGCCAGTGTCATCATCATGGTGCTACTGCCATCATCACTGTGCCACTGCTGTCGTCATTCATCACCATGGCACTACTATCATTGCAGTGCCGCCACCATCATCACCGTGCCATTCCCATCACCACCGCTGTCATCATCACTGTGCCACCACCCTCATCACTGTGCCACCACGGTCATTGCCATGTATTGTTCCCGTCATCCATCACCATGCCAGTACCGTCACCGCTGCACCACCACCGTCATCCCCTGCCACTGCTGTCATTGCTGTGCCACCACTCTCATCCCTGTGCCACCACCACCTTTGCCAGCAGGGGACTGGTCCGTGTCCAGATCCCCTGGGAAGGGTGGACGGCTCCAGCTGCCTTCTGTGCATTATGGCTGGTGGCAGCAGTTTGGGGACCTGGCTGAGCGGTTGGTGCCAGCACCCTGCTGGTGCCGGTCAGACCTGGAGGTGCTGCTCTCAGCCCTGGGCTGCGGCCCTCCCGGATGTGGGCACTGTGGCAGTGTGATTTCACTCTCATTCTTGGAAAGCTGCCTGCCTTCCTCTGCGCCGAGCAAAGGCTGTCCCGCATCTGCTGCGTCCCCTGTGCAGCACCCAGGCCGTGCTCCTCACAGCAGCACCTCAGAGCATCACGGCAGGAGCTTTCCCAGCACATGTGAATGGGCTGGAAGGAGTTTTGCTTCTCAGAAAAGCATCAATCCAGCGTATCCTTGGAGAGGTGTGAAGGAGCCGCGGTGCAGGGGGGGAGCTGGAAAGGCGAGCGGGAAGAGGCTGCAGGGGGAGGATGACGGAAGGAGCCCGGTGCCCATGGGTCTGGTGTCAGTGCAGGTACCAGGGAGCTGCGGTGAGAGCTGCTCGAGCGGAAACGCAGCGGCTCCTCTGCGCCTGCAACGCCTCAGCGCAGCTCTGACCTTGGCCTGACCTTCAGCTCACACTCCTGGCGCAGGATCCTTCCTGGAGTCATCAGGTGCCGGCAAAACCGGCTTTAACCCGGGCACGATGCCCGGTGCACGGGGCTGTGCCGGCATTCCCTGTGCTGTGCTGCTTCTCCCCATGCTGTGCTGGTGCTCCCAGTGACAGGGGTGCAGTGGGGTGCCCTTCCCCAATAGGATGCTCGGGGTAGGGAGAAGGAGGCAGTTTTATCCTGGTGGTGTTTTCATCCATCTTCCAGTTTTCCCCGTGTTCCCTGGCACTGGGAATGGCACGGGCTGGGATGGGGCTTCCTGATTTTAAACTCTGGAAGAATTCTCTGCTAAGAACAAAGATGCAGATCCTGGAGGCAGCGGACCCGCTCTCAACACTGTGGTTAAGGAGGTGTCAAGAGCTCCCCCATCCCCAACCGATGTGATCGTTGTCCCCATCGGTGGCTCCATGTTCCCAGCAGTGCCTGGCTGCTGGAGAAGAGGGAGCAGCAGGATCTGGTGCCCTGTGAGCTGGAGATCACCGGTGTCACATCCCAGGATGGCCCAGGAGTCAGGACCAGGACTGTGCAGCGTTGGCACGTTGTGGCTGTGTTCTGGGGGGCTGCTTCATGGGGTATCATGGCCCTGGGTGATTTTAGGGGTGCTCAACCTTGTGCTGGGGTTTTTTGTGGTGATAGGAAGGAACGGGTTTAAACTTAACCAGGGGAGATATTTAGGTTAGATATAAGGGAGGAATTCCTTACCGTGAGGGTGGTGAGGGGGCTGGAACAGGCTGCCCAAGGAAGTTTCAAGTGCTCCATCCCTGTCAGTGTTGAAGGCCAGGTTGGATGAGGCTTGGAGCAACCTGGTTAAGTGTAAGGTCTCCCTATCCCTGGCAGGGATTTGGAAGTGGGTGACCTTTACCAAATCCAAACCATTCTATGATGCTCATGGGGATGGGGGCTGAGCTGGGGCAACATCATGAGCATCCCTTCCTGAGCATCCCAAGCTGGCAGCAAGGAGCACCCAGGCCCGTGGTGCTGCTGTGGCACCTTTCTTGCTGAGCAGCAGCCTGTGGGTGCTGGGTGAGCATGCAGTGTGTTGGGTGAGCATGCACTGTGTTGAGTGTGCAGATTTGCTTACCAAGAAATCCCTTTCTGGGTACCAGAGCCGGGCATCTTGTGGTGTGCGGGGGGGGGGGGGGGCAGGCACACCGTGCCTGTGGTAGGCACTTCTCCGAAGCCAGACTGCTTTTTTGGGTGCCATTATCTCTCTGCTGCATCATTTCCTTCTCCCCTTCATGCTCCCCATCTGCGCCACCCCCGGGGGAGGGACGCGGGGGGCTTCGCCGAACTCCCTGTTCCTGGAAATTCCCCGCTTCCGAGGAAAGCAGGAAGCCGATCCCGGCGTCGCGGTCGGGATGCGTGCCAATAAAACCCTGCAAGCCTGGGGGACGTGCTGCGTGTCACAACCCGACGGGTGGGGAAGCAGCCAGGACGGGCAACCCCTTTGGAGTTTGCACAGGGGCATGGTTATTATCCAAGGATGCGGGAAAAGGAAAGTCCTTCGGGATTAAGTATTGGTGCTACCGCAGCAGCTCACGGCATCCTCAGCCCCATTGGCGACAGTGATTGCAGCTGCAATCACTGTCGCCAATGGGGCTGAGGATGCCGTGAGCTGCTGCGGTAGCACCAATACTTAATCCCGAAGGACTTTCCTTTTCCCGCATCCTTGGATAATAACCATGCCCCTGTGCAAACTCCAAAGGGGTTGCCCGTCCTGGCTGCTTCCCCACCCGTCGGGTTGTGACACGCAGCACGTCCCCCAGGCTTGCAGGGTTTTATTGGCACGCATCCCGACCGCGACGCCGGGATCGGCTTCCTGCTTTCCTCGGAAGCGGGGAATTTCCAGGAACAGGGAGTTCGGCGAAGCCCCCCGCGTCCCTCCCCCGGGGGTGGCGCAGATGGGGAGCATGAAGGGGAGAAGGAAATGATGCAGCAGAGAGATAATGGCACCCAAAAAAGCAGTCTGGCTTCGGAGAAGTGCCTACCACAGGCACGGTGTGCCTGCCCCCCCCCCCCCCCGCACACCACAAGATGCCCGGCTCTGGTACCCAGAAAGGGATTTCTTGGTAAGCAAATCTGCACACTCAACACAGTGCATGCTCACCCAACACACTGCATGCTCACCCAGCACCCACAGGCTGCTGCTCAGCAAGAAAGGTGCCACAGCAGCACCACGGGCCTGGGTGCTCCTTGCTGCCAGCTTGGGATGCTCAGGAAGGGATGCTCATGATGTTGCCCCAGCTCAGCCCCCATCCCCATGAGCATCATAGAATGGTTTGGATTTGGTAAAGGTCACCCACTTCCAAATCCCTGCCAGGGATAGGGAGACCTTACACTTAACCAGGTTGCTCCAAGCCTCATCCAACCTGGCCTTCAACACTGACAGGGATGGAGCACTTGAAACTTCCTTGGGCAGCCTGTTCCAGCCCCCTCACCACCCTCACGGTAAGGAATTCCTCCCTTATATCTAACCTAAATATCTCCCCTGGTTAAGTTTAAACCCGTTCCTTCCTATCACCACAAAAAACCCCAGCACAAGGTTGAGCACCCCTAAAATCACCCAGGGCCATGATACCCCATGAAGCAGCCCCCCAGAACACAGCCACAACGTGCCAACGCTGCACAGTCCTGGTCCTGACTCCTGGGCCATCCTGGGATGTGACACCGGTGATCTCCAGCTCACAGGGCACCAGATCCTGCTGCTCCCTCTTCTCCAGCAGCCAGGCACTGCTGGGAACATGGAGCCACCGATGGGGACAACGATCACATCGGTTGGGGATGGGGGAGCTCTTGACACCTCCTTAACCACAGTGTTGAGAGCGGGTCCGCTGCCTCCAGGATCTGCATCTTTGTTCTTAGCAGAGAATTCTTCCAGAGTTTAAAATCAGGAAGCCCCATCCCAGCCCGTGCCATTCCCAGTGCCAGGGAACACGGGGAAAACTGGAAGATGGATGAAAACACCACCAGGATAAAACTGCCTCCTTCTCCCTACCCCGAGCATCCTATTGGGGAAGGGCACCCCACTGCACCCCTGTCACTGGGAGCACCAGCACAGCATGGGGAGAAGCAGCACAGCACAGGGAATGCCGGCACAGCCCCGTGCACCGGGCATCGTGCCCGGGTTAAAGCCGGTTTTGCCGGCACCTGATGACTCCAGGAAGGATCCTGCGCCAGGAGTGTGAGCTGAAGGTCAGGCCAAGGTCAGAGCTGCGCTGAGGCGTTGCAGGCGCAGAGGAGCCGCTGCGTTTCCGCTCGAGCAGCTCTCACCGCAGCTCCCTGGTACCTGCACTGACACCAGACCCATGGGCACCGGGCTCCTTCCGTCATCCTCCCCCTGCAGCCTCTTCCCGCTCGCCTTTCCAGCTCCCCCCCTGCACCGCGGCTCCTTCACACCTCTCCAAGGATACGCTGGATTGATGCTTTTCTGAGAAGCAAAACTCCTTCCAGCCCATTCACATGTGCTGGGAAAGCTCCTGCCGTGATGCTCTGAGGTGCTGCTGTGAGGAGCACGGCCTGGGTGCTGCACAGGGGACGCAGCAGATGCGGGACAGCCTTTGCTCGGCGCAGAGGAAGGCAGGCAGCTTTCCAAGAATGAGAGTGAAATCACACTGCCACAGTGCCCACATCCGGGAGGGCCGCAGCCCAGGGCTGAGAGCAGCACCTCCAGGTCTGACCGGCACCAGCAGGGTGCTGGCACCAACCGCTCAGCCAGGTCCCCAAACTGCTGCCACCAGCCATAATGCACAGAAGGCAGCTGGAGCCGTCCACCCTTCCCAGGGGATCTGGACACGGACCAGTCCCCTGCTGGCAAAGGTGGTGGTGGCACAGGGATGAGAGTGGTGGCACAGCAATGACAGCAGTGGCAGGGGATGACGGTGGTGGTGCAGCGGTGACGGTACTGGCATGGTGATGGATGACGGGAACAATACATGGCAATGACCGTGGTGGCACAGTGATGAGGGTGGTGGCACAGTGATGATGACAGCGGTGGTGATGGGAATGGCACGGTGATGATGGTGGCGGCACTGCAATGATAGTAGTGCCATGGTGATGAATGACGACAGCAGTGGCACAGTGATGATGGCAGTAGCACCATGATGATGACACTGGCATGGCAATGACAGCAGCAACACGGCCCTGTGCAGAGCAGAGAGCAAATCCTTCGAGAGTGGCGGGCGCTGGCGCTGGCTCCTCCATGCGCGGGGATTTCCCTGTGCTGCTCTTTCACTTCCACTCTGAGTCACACCATGGGACGTGCCACAGCCCTTGGGCAAGGACCCTGATGGGTACAGGCAAGCTCCACCGCTCCTTGTAAATCCCAGAGCCCACCAAGCACCCCTTACACAAGGGATAAACTTCAGCTGGAGCAGTGTGCCTGGTGCACGGATGGATGGATCGATGGATGGATGGATGGATGGATGGATGGATGGCCACCAAGATCCACAGCACTGCAAGCACCAGATTGTACTGGTGTCAAACCACATCCTGCACCCACAGGCCTCAGGGAGTTTTGTGAAGTTTCCCAGGACACAGCCTTGTCCCAGGGGAATGCCGGGTGAACTGGAGGGGAAACACATCCATTGCTCTGGTGCAGGGCAGCAGCGGGGTCCTGTTGGAGGCACCAAGGGTTGTGCCGGAGGGTACAAGGTGTTTGCGGCACCAGTGATCATCCTTGTGGGCTTCCACTGTGGTAATCCCAGTGCTCATCCTCGGGAATTTTGCATGGCACATAATCCTAGTGTTTGGCCTTGGGGGGTTTCCCCATGGTTAATTAAACCCAATGCTCATCCTTGAGGACTTTGCACCATAGATGATCCCAGCACGTGTCCTTGGACGTGGTGTTTGCACCATGGCCAATCCCGGTGTTCATCCTCAGGGATTTCCACCACTGCTCATCCCTGTGTTCAGCCTCGCAGCATTTATCCTCCAGTAATCCGAGTACTCCACGGGGGTCCTCTGTTCTAGTGCTGGGGACAGGGCCTGGGATCCCATTAATTCAGGCCACTTCCCTGCACAGAGCCAGCCTCTCATGTGCCTCCTACACCCCAAATCCACTGCAGGCCCCTCAAAGCTCAACTCAGCCCCTTAAAGCTCTTGGGGGGGACCCCAGGGTGGCACATTCCAATCCCACCGCCTGCATGAACCTGTTCACTCTGAAACCTACTGACAGCAGCAGCGAGCACCATCAGGGGGTTGTGTTCTGTGCTTGTGGAACTGGAGGTAGCAGGTTTTCTGCCTCTGTTAAGCAGAGAAACACAAGAGGTGATCCCAGACCCAGGCCATTACCCCCCAAACCCTCCCCTCTGTCCATCTGAAACCCCAACGCATCCCAACCCACCAACACCAGAGGCACAAAACAGTTTCCAAGACACCACATCCCCGAGCATCCCCACAGCCCACGGCAGGGACAGAGCCATCCCCGAGGGGACCAGGCTCAGCGGTGACAACAGGCACCGTTGTGCCAGCCTGAAGCGCTGGCTCGGGGGTGGCCGGGGCACAAAGCGCCTTCTGTTCCCATCCTGAGCGGCTGCCGAGCAGGAAAACCACAGCCCAGACCCCTTCAATCCTGATGGAAATAAACCTGGGACACTGCAAAACACACCCCAAGAGCCACTGAGTAAATCCATAGCCATGAGGAGGGATTTTGGGGTTCCATATAGAAACCCCCACCCCATGCTCGGGCTGCTGATGGCCCTGCTTTGTGCATTGATAAACGTCCACTAAGAGACACAGACATCCATGTGAATGAGTCAACAGTCCCTCTCCAAAACCTTACAAACCACCCCAAAACCAGAGAGCCCAGCGGCTCACATTCGCAGCAGGGTTTGGGAAGGCGAGGGCTATAAACAGGATCTGTAAACAGGCAGCATTTGCCAGCCCCTTTCATTTGTGTCTTATTTTAAGCCAAACTCGCTTCCAGCGTGGGCTGCTTTAATAATTTCCTGGAATAAACAACAAGCATGGAAAATCAACAAGGTGCCTGCATACGAGCAGAGCCGGCTTCAGCTGGAAACTGAGTCACTCCCAAAACCCAGCCCGAGGGCTGGGAAACAGGGGGTACCCAGCACGGACCCCACAGCACTCTCAGGATGTGCCAGGATTTTCATCACCCCAAGGTTTTCCATTACCCAAGGGTTTTATATCACCCAAAGGGACATTTCCCTGCACACCCCTATGTACCTCCTGCACCCCAAATCCACTGCAGGGGCCCCCCAGCTCAGCCCCTTGAAGCTCACTGGGGAGGACCCCGGTGTGGCACATCCCTGCCTCACTGCCTGCATGAACCTGTTCACTCTGAAACCTACTGACAGCAGCAGCGAGCACCATCACTGGACGACCCCTTGCTCTGCCCAAATGAATGAAGTAGATCTTGCCCAAAATGCTTCATTTTTAACATCATCTTAGGGCAAGATTGAACATCACAATATCCATCAGGCATCAGTTGGAGCCGGGACCAGTGGGGAGGAGCAGGGAACCCATCCAGACCCTGCGCAGCCTCTCACCGGTATTTACCTTTGACAGAAGCAGAGCTCAGCCTCGAAACACCCAGCAACAACCACATCCTGGGCCGTAAAAAGAATGAGAAAAAAGGTAAAAAGAGACAACCACCCCAAAAAAAAATCCAGCACCGGGCATCTCACACTGGGTGCCAGGGCTGAGCGGGACCCAGCACCCACCAGCACCCTGCATCCCCAGCTGTGGGAGGCTTGGGTACAGACCCTGAGCACTTTCCCAGCCCCCTTCCTTGTGATTCTCTTAATATCTCCATGTTTGGCTCCCATAGGACAAGGGAGAATGGTTTTAAACAAAAAGAAGGTAGATTTAGACTAGATACAAGGCAGGAATTTTTAATGATGAGGGTGATGAAGCATTGGAATAGGTTGCCCAGAGAGGAGGTGGATGTCCCATCCCCTGTAGACACTCAAGGTCAGGTTAATACAGGGCCTGATCTAATTGAAGATGTCCCTGCTCGTGGTATGAGGTTGGAGCTGGATGAGCTTGAAGGTCCTTTCCAACTCAAAGCATTCTGTGATTCAGTGATCCCCAGCTTGCCCATGGTGCTCTCCTACCTGAGCAGCTCTGCAGCATCCCTGTGAGACAGCCCTGACCATAAGCATTCATGTGCAGAGCATCACAGCAAAGCATCACTGCCATAAGTATAGGGGTCACAGCAGTGGGATGAACACCCCACCACCAACAGCAGGGTGGACTTTAAAGAACAGGGTTAAAGAGAAAGGAAACCCCCTGAGCCCCTCTCCTCCAAACCCCAACAACCCCAGCACCAGGGGATGCAGCAGGTTGGGGCTGCTCCATCCTGCACCCATGCCCTCACAACCCAACCAAGCCCCATCCCAGCAACACAGTTTCCAAAATAAGAAACCCTGCTCTTCAGCAATTAGCACCAGGGCTGTGGTTAAGCTGCTAAAAGTGTTTTTTCCGTGCATGACCAAGGATGGAAAAAGTTGTGGTTAATAAATGACAAATAACCTTTTGTCTCATCATGCTCCCACCCTGAAATACCCAAAATGAAAAATATGGGGGGGGGGGGGGAGGGGGAGGGGAGAATATAGAGAAAGTCACCACCAAAATCTCACCAAAGCAGCTGAAAGAATGCCCCAGCCCTTCGCCTTCGAAGAACAGTGAGCAGCACAGCACCGAAAGCAAAGCTGGGGATGTGCTGCTTGCCCTGCTCTGCAGTGAAAGTCTGCAGTGGGTTTCGGTGCGGCTCCAGGCACCTTTGGGTGATGTGTTGCCTTTCCCAAGGGAATCACAGTACAACCAAACCCTTCCAGCTCTTCCCCCATGGCAGGTTTCCTGGTTTCAGCCCTGGGGATGCCTGGAGAATGATGCCCTTGGGGATGCTACCCAAGAGGATGCCAGGAGAGGGATGCAGTTCTCTGGCCACCAATTCATCCAGCCGCCAAGGGATGATGCAACAGGGCTGCTCTTGGATAGAGGAACAAGGCAGCAAATCCCAGCCTGGGATCAACGTTTTCATGACAACAAAGAGCGAAAATAAGATGCCGTGCAGCCGGCTTGCCCCTGGGCAGACCATGGGGACAAGGGCAGGAGCACACATGGCCCAGTCTGCTCCAGCTCACAGGATGGAGAACACCAAATGGGATCCAGATTGACACAAACATGCTCTTCCCTGGACCAAGGCAATGATGGGACACTGAGATGCTTCCCATCACTACAAACCCTTTCTCATGGGGCACCCGTTGCCTGCAGGCAGTGGGTGCCCTGCTCATGGTGGCCTTGGGAAGAAAAGATCATTTTGCATTGGTCGTTTCTGTGGGAATAGAGGAATGAAGGAACTGATGGTGCTGCAGCAGCAACCAGGGCATTTGTGCACCAAACTGGGCACATCCAGTTTTTAAGCACAGTTGTATGTCACTAGTAAGAGGAAACATGTTTTGGATTTGAAGCAAAGTGTTGTGCTGCAAAAGACTGGGATTGCTCAAATCCCCGCCTGGGATAGGGATGCAAACACAGCTGCTGCTGGGGTCCAGGCTTCCCATAATGTGGCCTCTCCATCCCTGAAGGCATCCCCCCTCCACCACTGCCTCTCCATACATCCTCACTGAATCAACTCCCATTGCTCCTGGAGGTACAAAGCAGCTCGAGGAGGAGCTGGAATGGGGATGGGGACCTCAGCACCAGGATGCCCCTCACCCTACTTCTGGTCCCAGGCACTGTGAACGGGAGCCGAGCGGTGCAGGACCTGCTTGCTCAGGAGGCGGCAGTTCTCAGAAACCAGCTTCAGGTGAAAGGAAGAGGAAAAAGAGAGAAGAGAAATGAAGAGAAAGAAAAAGGAAGTCAAAGCAGTCTCACGCTGAGCAGAGATAAAAATACTGCTCCTGCGGCCACGGCTGCAGACGAGCCATGACACAGGCTCCGTGGGCTTTCTCCGGAAGGAGTCTTCCCGGCCTGTCTCGGCGTGCCATCGATTTACGGGATGCGCTGGATTTCATTAAAACGCTATAAAGAAACCAGCGCAAATGCAAATCCCATTTCCCTTCCCCTTTCCTGCAGAAAACATCTGGTCAACAGAAACAGCTTGGGATGCTTCCGCTGCAAACCACGGTTTTCATGGTGCTCAGGGCTTGGCCATGTAAAATGCACTCGGGGCTGGGGCTCAGCTGATGAACAGGGCAGCCCCAAAACCCTGCAGGGGCTGGTTTGCCAGTTTTGGCTTGAATTTGTGAAGGTGGAGAGGCCTCAAAGCTACCTAAAACTACAAGTGATATGCAACTAAATAGCATGGTAGAGGAGAAAGTCCTTAGAGCCTCCATGGAAAGCAGGTGAGCATTGCCCTCCTACAGACATCAGAGAATGCATGTGGGCTGCACACATAGGATCATACCCAGGGTTTCACTGGTTTTCCTGTCCACATCTATATATACACTCATATGTACAAGCACTACAGATACCCTGGTGTCCAGGTGCCCTGAGCCCAGAGGTGCCCTGCAGCCAGGCTGAGATGTGCTCCCAGGAGAGCTCCACATCCAGGCATCTCCAAACCCTTCCTTTGCAACATTATTTTTCCAGCGCTTGAGGGAGGAAGGAATGATGCCAAAACCAACCCAGCAGCGGCTGCAAGCACAGGAATGTGAGCTGCTCCCTCTGCCCAAAACCCCATCTCATCCAGCTGAAACTCCAGTGACATGACAGGGAAAGGGATGCCCGCACAGGTGGCACCGGCTCGGCTCACAGCCACTCACCCCTTCACCCAGCACAGTGCTGGCCACCCAAGCAGTAAATGGGACTAGGGCACTTCAAAGCACCCTGCTCCCTTTGATGCCGGGCACATTGCAGAATTAGGCTCAGAGGCCCCATTGAATTGCACCAGGGAGAAAGTAGAGGGAGGGAATAAGATAAAAGCCGCCAAAATGATGGAGCAGAGGCCAAACCATGGCCACTTCCCACAGGCGTCTTGCCCTTCCCAGGTCATTGCAAGGTGCTAAGTATCTGGGGGTTTGGCTTGATGCTGCAAAGCCATGAGGTTGAGCCAAATCTCTATTTACATTGTACTATTTAAAGGGTCTGGAGGTCTGTGGATGGACAGTGGAAGGTGTCCCTGCCCATGGCAAGGGGGGTGGAACTGGATGAGCTTTAAGGTCCCTTCCAACCCAAACCAGTCTGATTCTATGACCAACAGCATCATCAGATCAGGAACAGATCCACAACACGGGCAGTGGCAAAGCCCTGTGAGAATTGTGGAGCAGAGCATGGAGGGGAGGGGGCTCCCTGCGTCCTTCCCTAGTATTTATTTGCAAGGAAAAAGGAAGCAAAAGTAAATCACCACCGAGCTGCTCTGCTCCTGCTCCTCTCTTTGCCTCTTGCTGGGTTTGGGAAGTGGGACCCATCAGCACCATGGGGGCTTTCCACCACCCGCAGCATTCAACTACACTTGGTGGAAAAGGGTCTGGACTGAGTGTGCTGTAAGGAGAGAGGATCTGGCCCTGGCCCAGTTAATTAGAGAGGAAGGACCCACCCTGAGAGTATTTGCACAGGAAACAATTTACTGCAGAGACTCGTGAAATCCAGCGAGGAACATCCCCCCTTCTGCAGACCTGGCTGAGAAACAGGGTCCCCGGCCTCACGGGGATGGGATCTCCCCAGGAAATCTCTGTGGGATGGAGGTTTGGAGCACACTGCAAGGAATAACGCTGCAGAGCACTGGGTGAACTTGCAAATGGCTTGTTTCAAATGCCTCCTGCCTGTGGGTCAAAGCAGCCAGGAGGAAGAATGTGCTGTGTGCTGGGCTTGCTTCCCAAGCAAAGTGGAGGGGGGAAAATAGAGGAAAAAGGGGGGGAGAAGGGAAGAAGAAAGGCAAAAAGCAGTGTTTGTAAGCGCCAGGTTCTGTGGGCAGGCAGCATACAGTGGGATGCTTGTCCTCTGGGTGGTGGGGGGCATAAGTGGGTGCCCAGGAAGGCCCTGCCTGCTGAGCACCCTGTGCAGGGGAGCATCCTCTTGCTTGGCTTTAGTTTTGGCTCTTGCAAAGCCCCAAGGGCAGGTCTGGGCAAAGCCACTGAGGATGTGGAGGAGCAAAGCTGGCAACAGTGCATGAAATAACATCAGGTACCTCCTCCTCACCGGCCAGGCTGTTTCCTGTGGCATGGTCTGACATGGCCAGTGCCATCCAGGTGAGCCAGGCATGGACCACACCAGCATCCAATGATGCTGCCCAGGAACATCCTTAAAGCACCCCAAAGTGATGCTGTTTGGACCTCCCCATGCCCGGGGATGGGGACACACACTCCTATGGGAACAAACAACTGCAACCTAACAACACAACAGAGCAAAACCAGCTCTTACTTTCAGACTGTGCAGTTTTGGTGGTTTCTCCTTATTTTTTCTTTCTAATATTTAATATTGGAGTCATTTGACAGAAACAGCAAGAATTCAACCCGCTGCTCCCTGGCCCCACTGCCACAGTGAGCAGCAAACACAGCCCAGAGGCAGGGACTCCAGCGCTAGCGGAGGTTTCCTCCTTCCGAAGCGCAAGTTTAGTCATCAAAGTTAAATGGGCACAGAAAAAAAAAAAGGGGAAAAGAGGGAAAACGCAGCCCGTGACGCCCGCTTGGGACCTGCCATGGTGGGGAGGAACTGCCCTTTTAAAGATTAAACTCCCTGGCTCCCCCCGCATCGCTCCCTGTTCGCTCACATCCTGCATCATCTCCGCTCCAGCCAGCCCTGAAGCACCACGGGAGCTCCCTGATGTAGCCAAGAGCTGAATTTTGAGCTACAGAAGTACTTACAAACCTAAAATTAACTTCCTTTACAGGTCCCATGGGGAGCAGAGGAAGACTTTTCCCCTTCCTTTCCCAGCTTGCCCGGGCGAGCCAGTGCCCTGGCTGTTGAAGCCACAGCAGACCAAAGGCAGGGTGAATTTGGGGTGTGCCAAACCCTTGTTGGGATGGGTCCGTGGGGCTGGGGATGAGCGGGATGGAGGCCATCAGCCTCTATCCTCATCTCACAAGGCAGATGCTCTGTTTCTAGCTGGAAAATGCAGGTTTGGGGAACCAACAGGGAAAAATGCAATTGCATCTTCATTGAAATAATCAGTGCACAAATCGCCCTCAGCACATGGTCACAGCAACGTCCATCCCCCCAAAACAGGTTCTCCTTCTCAGAGGTCTTAAATAAACTGAGTCCAGCCTTGTGTGGCTGCAGCAGAGGAACAGCAGCAGCAGAGCAAACCCGTCTGGGTCCTGGGCTTGTGCCCAGACACTGCTCATGGTGACAAACCGTTGTGATCAGGGATGCAACATGGCCCTGCTCCTCTCACAGGACATGCTGGTACCCTGGCATCATCCCCAACCCGCAGCATCCTTCCCAACCCACAGCACTATCCCCAGCCAGCAGCACCATCCCCAACCTGCAGCATCATCCGCAACCCGCAGCATCATCCCCAATCTACAGCATCATCCCAAATCCACAGCATCATCCCCAACCCTCAGCATCATCCCCAACCCTCGGCATCACTCAGCCGATAGAGGCAGGAACCAGCAGGTCCTTACCTTGGGTGGGTCGAACAGCTCTAGCACGTACTCCTCGCCATCAGACGTCCCTGCTCGCCGCAGCACCAGGCGGCAGCGCTGCCAGCGCGTCCCACTGTCCAAGGAGCTCTCATCCAGCAGCCCGTACTTGAGGATCCCCTCCTTGCGCACCTCGGGGGGCTGCTCCCGCGACAGCCCCCACGGCAGGATGCGCTTCCCCAGTCCCGGCTTCAGCGCTGCCTCCGCCGCCTCCCCATCCCCATCCGCAGGGAGAGCATCCGAGGACCGGCGTCGGAAGAGGCTGCGCCAGCTCCTGCGCAGCTGGCTGAGCGAGAAAGGCCTCCGTGCCGGCCCCAACAGCTCCTCCGAGCTCCAGGACTTGCGGAGCCCTGACGGGGTGGCTTCGGGAGCTCGGCCGGGCTGCTCAGAGCCTGGATCCGCCTCGGCTTTGGTGGCCACCGTGCCCAAAGAGGCATCCGTGTGGCGCCGGTGCGTCTCCCGGTAATCCCGCGCGGGGCCGGCGGGCAGGATGCGGAGCTGGTTCATGGCGAATCCCTCCTTCACCTCATGGCAGAAGTACTGCTGGAAGAGGTCGGTGAACTGCACCGAGAAGTTCTCTGCGGCCAGGAGGTCATGGTGCGGGTGCTCGGTGGCGAAGCGCAGGTAGTGCCGCGCCAGCTCCTTGGCCGTGCTGATGGCGTGCAGCTCGCAGAACTCATGCCAGCCCCGGGGATGCGCTGGCGTGCCGGCAGGCAGAGCGTGCCCATTCATTGCCGTGGCTCCAGCGAGGCTGATGCGCTGCAAGACAGAGCACACCAGCGGGGTCAGGGGAGCCCCAGTGCCCCGATGCCTCCCTCCTGTCCCAGTAATCCCTGGCCAGTGTGGTCATACACCAGTCCAAACACGTACCACAGGGCAAACAGCATGGGGAGCACCATGGTTGGCTTGGTTCCCATCAAAGCCACTTCATTCGTACAGGTATAGCATGGATATGATGCAGCCAGTCTGCGGACAGCCAGCTTCCCGGTGAGTGGCACAGTGGAACCACTATGGCCCAGCACCCAGCCGTGCCGGACAGGACTTGGAGCACCCAGCCCTGCCACAGCGCCTTGCTTAGAATCATAAATCACAGAATGGTTTGGGTTGGAAAGGTCCTTAAGATTATCTAGTCCTAACCCCTTGCCATGGGCAGGGACACCTTACACCAGACCACGTTACTCCATCCAACCTGGCCTTGAACACTGCCAGGGATGGAGCTTTCACCACTTCTCTGGGCACCCCGTGCAAGTGCCTCACCACCCTCACAGTAAAGAGCTTCTTCCTTATATCCAACCTGAACCTCCCCTGTTTCAGTTTGAACCCATCACCCTTGTCCTATTTCTACAGCCCCTGACGAAGAGCCCCTCTCCAGCATCCCCATCCCCACCTGGCAGGGCCGTGCCTCAGTTTCCCCACATGCGAGGTGGGGTGCAGGCAGGTCCGGGAGCAGGGTGTCTATGGGGCTTCCTGCCAGCACAGCTGCCTGCAGCGGGGACGCCCGCCCGGGGCCACATCCGCTCGGCTCCTGCCAAGGCTTCTCAGCGCTGATGGGTTTCCCTCCAGGGACCTATTTCAACGCAGCTGATAAAACCGGAGTGGGGGCGGGAGGGGAGGAAACGGCAGGAAAAGCTGCAGGAATCCAGGGACAGAGCTGCCAGATCCCTGCGACTGGGGGGGGGGGGGGTGTTGGGAGGAGGATATGGCCATGCCACCGGCACTTCCAGCCTTGAGCCTGTGTCCCCGGGGGGATGCTCTGCTGCCCGCGGGACCATCAGGCTCCGGCAAACCACGCCATATCTGTGTCCGGAGCAGATTTTGGTGCGAGGCCAATCTGACGGCACCCACGGTGGCCCTGGTGTGCGTGGCTGAGCCCGGCAGCAGCGCTCCCCATGGGCTGCTCACTGCTGAACCTCGTGCTCGCCGCCGCACTTATCGGGGCCATGCACTCCGCTCAGGCAGGAAACATCGGCCAAGCCGGCCGGATCCTGCTGCAGCAGCACGGGCACCAGCACCACCTCCCTGAAACTGCAGACACCCGGCAGCGCCGGGCTGCTGGGAGGGGAGGAAAAGTGATTGCATTGGTCATGGGGAGGGAGAATCGAGTAGAGAACCCAAGGGTTGGGTGGAAGCGAGCGTGGCGATGGGGAGCGTGCGGCAATGGTGGAGCTGGTTTGCAGGCAGGGAGGTGATAATGCCGGGAAGCCAACCTCTATCTCTGCCCACCCGCCGCCCTTCCTAGTACGTACCGTGAGGTTTCTCAGCGAGGGGAGATGTTATCTGCCCCCCGCCAGCCCCGGCTTCCCAGAAGAGCCTCCCGAGGCTCGGGGCCGGCGCTGGGCATGCGCCCGGTCGTGGCCTGGCCGAACACCCCGGCGGGGCCCCGTCTATCAGCACCGCCAGCCTGCCCTGACTCAGCACCCTCCTGCTTCCTTCCCGGCACCCGGGAATCGCCGCCACAGCCGCCGGCACGCTCCGTGGGATGCTCTCTCAAAGTGCTGAAGGAAGCGGGGCACCCGCATGGATGGCTCCTCAGACACGGGGGGAGATTCCCAAAGCAGGGAATTCGCTTTCCAAGGTCTGGGGCTTGCACCACACCGGCTTCGGGAACAGTTTCCAGAATGGGAATAGCTGGGCTTCGCGTGAGCCACGCGGTGGAAGTAGCCAAAGGCTGTCTCTGGTAGCAACGTGCTTTTCCAACTGGATTGACAATGGGAACTACATCCCCAGCGCTTCCTCCTGCCAGCACAAACTGCAACGCTGAACTCCCTGCTCCTACCCAGTGCACTTCCCATGTGGAAACAGCTCTTCTGGATGAATCCATGCTTGAGCTACTGCAGCAACATCCCACTCCTCCACCTGGCTCCATGGGACATGCCACAGGGATGTGAGTGCCTGCTGATGGGTGGGTTTCTCCCTGCTCCGGCACACAATGCCTGAATTCTGCATCCAGCGGCTTTAAAGCAGGATATCCACATCCCTTATACCTGATACGCTCCTACAAGAGGCTCCCGGCCATCCTGCAGGCCAGCTCCGAGACAAGGGACTTGTCACAACAGCCGATGGCTTTAATTTGCACTGAATGGGGAATCCAGCCCACCGTTGATGCACCAGGGGATGGCTGGATGGAAGCCTGACATCCTTCCCAAGCACCAGAGGAGCTGTACATCACCCAGCCCACCCCATCTTGGGGCTGTTTTGGGGTGCTGGGCCCGGAGCTCCAGGAAGAGCAGGACAAGACAGACCAGCCACGGGCTGACTTTGATGCGGGTTGGGATGGCGAGCCCTGGCTTGCGCAGGATCCAGCCCGGCAGCAGAGCCGCCCCTGGAGATTCCATTCAACTCTTGCTCAACCCTGTGAGTGCTGCTGCGGCAGGGTTGGATCCGGCAATGGGTTATTTGTGCCTTTGCGATGCTGGGAGCCAGCACCCGCTGCTGGAAGGATGAGCGGTTCAGAGGCAGCAATGCCATGGAGGAGCTGCAGGATTTATCCCACCTCCTTCCCAGCACAGCACAGCCGTGCAGGGGAGCATGGCTGAATGGGAAGAGCACCCTGCAGCACCCAGCTCTGCAAACCCAGCCTCAAAGGGAGATGTTATGGAGCAGAGTCCACAGCACTGAGCAAACTCAGCTCCTGCTTGAGAACAGGCAGCCCCGGAGCATGTGCAGCCAAGATCCGAAAATGAAAGCAGCCCCAGCCCTAGAGCCGTGGGTCTCCACACCAGCAGCACAAGTAGGAACTGTGATTGATGTGCCGGCTCTCCCAGAAACTACTGTTCCCAATCCAGAGGAGAAGCAGCCAGCGGCGTTTTCAGCCCCTGTTTAGAAGCATGAGGCTATTCAGCACTCAGCCCCAGGACTATTTTGAGGAGGGAGCAAAGCAAGGGGCTGGGAGACGCCCTCGCCAGCCCCATAGCTCCCTGCTTGCCGAGTGGCAGAAATACAGAGTTCCCACAATCCCAAGAGCAGGAACATTGTTCCTTCTCAGGATGTCCTCCATGAAAAGAGCTATTCTGAGCCGGCAGCAGCCTTTCTTGGCACAGCCCCGCACCCTGCTCGCGAGGCAGCTATAAAAGGCTGAGTTACAATGAACAGCATTTTTCAATGGGAGAGCATCCGGTGTGGGGGACTCAGGGGGATGCAGGTCCCTGGGGGGGTTCAGAGGGATGCAGGTCCCCAGGGGATCCAGCCTGACAGGGATGGTGCAGAGCATCCTCCCAGGAGAGTGCTGGTGGAGCCCTTCTCTGCATCCCGATCCCTTGGGGACCAGGGTGGCAGATACTGGAGTATTGTCTGGATGGAACACTGGGATGAGAGTGCACAAAGGGACCATTTGGGGGTGGAGATGCAGCCCCTCAGCAAGGCAGGAGGGGCTGGTGCAGGGGGAGAGATGGAAAGGGTCTGACTGCAGCTTCCTGATGTAGGATAAGGGTGAGAACAGAGGGCACCATCCCAACTTCACCTTCCTCCAAGCTGGATCACAACATGACGCAGAGAAGCATGGCCATGGAAAGCCCCATGAAGTTTTGTTGCTGCCCTTTAGTCAAGCTGCTTCTTCCTTCCAGCAGCCCATGCACCCAGGGCATGGGGACTCCAAAGGAGGCAAGGAGGGTGAAAGGGCCTCCAAAACAGCACCTCCGTATTTACAGCATCCCTATAAAGCAGCCAAGGCCATTTGTGCATCAGGCCAGAAGAATCCACAGCAGGAACTGTGCAGCACTGTCCTGCTCTGCTCTCTAGGAGCAGCTCCCTGTGGTGGTATGGATTCTCTGGGGTCTTATAGAGGGTGATGGCACAGCACCATCACTCCCTGCAACCCAGTGGCTGTTTCCATACAAGCTGTAGGACCCCAGAATGTCTCAGGACCTTCCTCCCCTCTCTTCTATGGCTGAAGCAAACCCACAAATTAAAGAGCAGCAGAGGAGCAGGTTAGAGAGATTCCTCCATCCCACGCCCACAGGGGCTGTGTTTTCTGAGGAAATCAGGTTAAAAGCCAGTAGGAGGCTGGGGGGCCTTGGTTTGCTGTCCTGGGG
>JBCJKH010057933.1:0-28496 GCA_039877255.1 Loriculus beryllinus
GCCCTCCTCTTCCTTTAAATTAACTGTGAAAATGCATTTTGTCTGCAAATCACAGCTTTGCTGTAGGTAAAATCTAAAGGTAAATGCTTCTCTGGTGTTTGAAAGCAATTCACAAAAAGGTTTCTAAATTAGAGATCACTAAATCTTTCATGTGAAATGGTGGCTAGAATAAAAAAGTGCTTTGCCAGAACACCAGTGAGACATTTGTAATTTTACAAAAAAAATTGTTTTCTTGTTTAAAATATGAGTGTTATTAGCTGTTAACAGTTTTCAGGCCAAGCTTCTGGGAAAACTGATGTGCCTATTCTATTTGAAGACAACACACTTTATGTTAATTGTTACAATTTTTTCTTTTTTTTTTGAGGCTAAATTGGCTGTGACTCTTCTGCTTGCTTTTAATTTCTTTCTTTTTGTTTGTTTGTTTTGTTTCCTTAAGTGAAAGCAGAAATTAAGCACTAGAACTAAAATTCAGGACAACATTAAAGCCCACATTTTCTCTAGATGGCAGAATTTTTCTCACTGTTGCTTTATGTCATTTCATTACATGGCTAAAAAATAGCTAAAAATTACAAACCAGATTGCAATCACGCTTCAGCTTTTATGATACTAAATCATTCTAGTAATATAAAATATATTGTGTCCTTAAGTAGGAATTTTCTTATTTTATCTAGAATTCAGAAAGTACTACTCTGTTCTTCTTAGAGAAGATATTAAACTGCAAGTTGATAAGAAACTGTAAATTACTCACCTATTTTGAGTCAATTTTGAAAAATCCTGACTTTACTTGAAGACTTTCAGAAGCTTAGAGACATGAGCACTCCAAATCAAATCCCTGTTTTGTCCTGTTGATGATTATTTCCTTGCATTCACCTTTATAGGATGAATCTAATCCTAACCTGTGGGCTGGGAGCCCTACTGCTACTTTGCTGAAATATAAGTTTTACAGACATGACAACAATGTCAGTGCTTCACTGTGATTGTTTTGTTCAAGATGTTAATATTTAGAAGGCAGTGATACAAAATGCCAGACTTTTCCATTTCTCCAGGGAACAAATGTTGGGAATCAGTGCAACATTTTAAGCAATAACTTGGCATCTTTTAACACTTTACATCATTGCTGGTGGGAAACATATTCATACAGAAGTATAACAATGTGTGCAAGACAAACTCGATGTAAATATCTCATGAGATAAATGTTGGCTGTAGCTGTCTAAATTAAATCATATAACTTTCTGTATTATATTAGAACAAACGGTATCCAATTTATAAGGTTTTTTTCTAAAGCTGCTAACAGAAAGTTCCAAAGTGGTGTTATGTGATTAAGAGGACAAAAGCTTTTTTGTAAAAGAACTTTTTATCCAGATATTAAATCACTAAAATGAAATGGAAGGATGATATTTTGGATGAGAACTCAAGAAATTTGGGTGAAAACCCATCTGTGCTGCAGATCTTCTGCACAAACTTTGAGAAAGGATTTAATCTGTATTTTTCTTAAATCCCTCTTAAGAGTTGAAGGTGATGATACTCAATTTGTCCTCCTTGGGGAACACCTCAAGAAATGCATGTGACTTAGACCTTACCTCCCTTGTTTTCCATAATGCTGAAAGTACAGGAAGACATTTTAAAAGTCAATATCTGACTGATACTTGACAAATTGTTTTAATGCTATTGTACAGAGATGGCACTGTACGTACTCTAAGTATTAGGTCTAGTCATTAGATATGGTGTACTGGAATAAGACCTTCATTCTTCTGACTCATGTGCTTTTGAAATTATTTCTGTTTAGATGACTGAATCATAAATTCAGTGGATCAAAGGCCATCTCTCTACCTTACTGAGACAGTGGTGTCCTCATTGTGACCACGACATGCTGCTAGATTACGGAGAGCAATACGGGTGCAAATACCTTTGTGTTGTACAAGTTAGTATATCCAACTGGTTTCTGGAGATCAAATTTAACTTTCTGAGTGGTACTACGGTGAAAAGGTTGCACAGCAAACAATTGCCTGACACTGTAAGTCTCATGACATGGGTGGTTATTGAATGGAACTGGGAGACCTTCACTACCTAAGCAGTTTGTTCTTCTCTCTTCAACCTGAAATTGTTGCCTCCAAAGAATGACTATTAGAATAAGAATAGTAATTTGAAATTGACAACAAAAAATAAGACTGGAGATTCTATTTTCATGTCTATGTTTTGTTGTTGTTTTCAGAGATAATCCTAAATCTGGAAGCTCAGATCAAGACCAGGTTTTATTGCTGTGGCAAGTATCACTTGTCACCAAGATTCAGTATTACTTGTTTTCACAGTCTTTATAGTAGTTGAATTTTTGGAGCAACTTACACTCTACAAAGGGGTTTGAATGGTTTTAATTAAATGTTGATAAACCAGAAAAGGAATCTTGGGATGTGAAAACAAATTAATTCTGGTCATTAGTCACATGACAAGCATATTGCAGTACAGATTTTTTATGGCTCCATGGATGCCTGTGAAACTAGAAAGATGGTATTCTAAATGGATTCCTTGTGAGATGCTTTGAGTCACTCTGGATATCACTTTAGTTACCTACAACCATTACTGAAACAGTTATGTGTAGTGCTTTCAAGGCAATATATTTCTGTACTTGTGTCTGATTTTGAAAATTAAATCTGAAAGCTAGACTCTAAAAAATATGAGATTAGCATAGTGCAGTTCAAAAGTTGCTGTAAAATCTTGAGATGAACAAAGTAGAATGTTTTGGTGACATGCATCTGCTAGATCCTCTCATGGACATTGCAGAAGTATGTCACGTATTACCCCTCCTGCCCCTTTTGTAATTTTTGTTTGTTACATGTCAGATGAAGTTAACATTTGCCCTCTGTTCTTTGCATCCAATATGGTCTTTTTGTCAGCTGTGAAAAAAATAACTCACATAATAAAATAGGCTAGCCCCACCTTAGCTAAACCATGAGGCAGGCCACAGTACAAGGAATGTATTGAATACTAAACTGGCTGTACAGTTGATATAAATATACTATAATTCTGTATGTTACTATGCTGATACACTGTTTTTAAATGGAGATTTAGATTGGATATTTGGAAAAATTTCTTTACCGAAAGGGTGAGCAGGAACTGGAACAGGCTTCCCAGGAAAGCGGTGGAATCACCATCCCTGGAAGTGTTCCAAAACCGGCCTTTAGTGACATGGTTTAGTGGTGGACTTGGCAGTCCTCGTGTAGAGGTTGGACTTGATGATCTTAAAGGTCTTTTCCAACCTAGTTAATTCTATGATTCTATGACTCTAAGAATTAGGATACAGATCACTGATTTCACACATAGATCAAGCCTGTTCTTTGATAAAGAAACTTGTCTGTGTAAATGGAAAAGAGCATGATGTATATTGGAAAAAGCCCTCCATGTTCTCTAGAGATCTGCTACTAAAATGTATATTACTGGAATTTTGAGGAACAGAAAATTCCTTCTATTTCTATATAAATTTTTCTGTCAGCTCCTGCAGAACTGAAATTAATTTTACCAATGTACTGTTGCTTGAAGTTACATTATTTTAACTATTATCCAGAAAACAGCTTCTTGTTGTCAGCTTATCAGCAGAGAATATTTGAGAGACTGAAGGATGTTTGGGTATCCAGATTATATATATGTTAATTTGCAGGAAAATAGCAAATTGGAGGAGAGCATAAAGTAAATGAACAAAAATAGGCCAGAAAAACTAATTTCTTAATCATAATATAACATGTTGTGATCACGAGATTTCCATCAAGAGCGAATATGGTTTGCATTTTATCTGTAATAGAGATGACAAAAATAAAAGGAGAAAGTAAAAGAATGAAATATTTGCATTTTGGGTTGCTTGTCTGGGTGCTCTCTCTGATATTCTAGGTCAGGGGAGATATAGGCTTCTCTGTCAATGGAGTAAGTCTGCGCAGAGGATGCAGATGACGTAATGATGCAGGACAAACAGAATTTTAGTGAATTTCATTATTTATGAAATTTTGAAAGTTTTAAAGAAAGAAAAAATGTTTGATTTCTTTGACCAGCTGAACCTTCCAGAAGTTTCCACCCTTCCTTGGGTGGAAGTTACCTTCTGGCTAAGTGTGAGTTTACTGGCTTAAAATGAGCGTGTTCTAGTTATCCTCCAAATACTACAGCTATCTGTTACATGGCAATACTACACACCTGCCAGAATATCAGGATGGCTGCTGCATCTATAACTGCTGGGATACTCACTTACATGGAAACAAAATACTGAGTACAGAACAGAGAGTGATAAACCTGCCAGTGCAACACTGTGCTCCTGAAGCACATTCCATAGGAGGTCTGCATGGATAAACTTTTGAGGAAAAGGCAGAAGAGGAATAATACCAGCAGTTAGCAACAGGAAGGTTCTTTCTGTCTCAAATCTCTGTGCCTCTGTAGTTAACAGCTGCCACCTCTAAAATAGCATCTCTGTCAGAGGGGCATTAAGCAGAGCTAAACAAAAGGAAGAATTAGGTTCATTATCTTAAATTGGTTTATCTTAGAATGATCTTGGAACATAATATAATTAAAGAAATAAAATACTAATGAGTGATTCTTTTAATATGATTGACCGAGAAACTGTCATTGATTGACCCTGGCTAGTCACCAGGTGCCCACCAAAGCTGCTCTATCACTCCAATCTTCAGTCAGACAGGTGAGAGAAAATATAACAAAAGGCTCATGAGCTGAGATGAGACAGGGAGAGATCGCTCACCAGTTACTATCATGGACAAAAGACACCACTTGGGGAAATCAATATAATTTATTGCCAATGAAAGCAGAGTCAGATAATGAGAAATAAAACCAAAACCGCCTTTTTAAAAACACCTTTCACTCCACCCCTTCCTTCTTCCTGGGCTTGCCTTTACTCCAGAATTCCCTATCTCCTCCTCTTCGATGGTGCAGGAGGACAGGGAATGGGGGTCATGGTCAGTTCATCACATGTTGTGTCTGCATCTCCTTCCTCCTCAGAGGAGGACTACTCACACTTGTTCCCTGCTCCAGCCATGCAAACCCAATAAAGAAACAAACAGGTTGAAATGAGTAGTGTTCACCCATTTTAAAAAAACAGACTGATCCTCTGAGCCTTTGCTACTGAATGTAATGCTTAAATTCATAGTGTAATAGTTGGACATGATGATCTTCAAAGTCTTTTTCAAACCTAGTTGACTCCATGATTCGATGATTCTATGTAATGCCATATGTTAATATCAGTGGCATTGCATCCAACAAGCACACTGTGCTGCGTTGTAAGAATTTGGAGAAAAGAAGACCCCTGGGAAGTTACCACTGAGAGTGTTAAAGTCTTCAGCTTCTGTTTCTTTGTTAAAACAAGATAGTCAGCTTTATCTCATGTAATAGCAGTTGGTTTTGCTGGTTGTAGCTGGCTGTAATTCTTGGAGATTGAAAGGGTTGAAATATTGAAACGTACATCTTCACTGTGAAACACATATTGTGCAAATATAGACTGCCACCCCAAAAACAGAAGGAGAAAATTACAAAATTGGAAAAAAGAGCATCAGTGTTTCAAAACACATGCTATGGAAGACTCTTGTTCAACGTCAGTGCTCATTTATTTTCCTGCACGTCTAAACCCCTTGTATTCTCCAGGTTCAAACTTCAGATTTAGGAGCTAGCAGAGGTTTGGGAGGAGAATGCGAAAAATGTTTCTTTTATGACATGACATTCTGTTGTTAGTTTATAATGAAGATTCAGTTACTGAGCACTGAACTCAGATCTGACTTACTCTCGAAAAAGTGAAAAAACACCCTATAAAGCAGAGTTTCAACCATGGTTAATAAATTCCCCAGCTGCCTCCTTGTGCTGTAATACATTCAAATCCACTTTTCAAAGACCCGAGGTGTTATGATGCATTGTTTTCCTCTACCTCAGAACTGCTGCCAGTGACAGTGAGACCTCTCCATCCTAGAAAGTCAGCCAGCGTGAATCTCATCTTGCACCTCGTGCTCCAGCAAGCCTGTCATCCGTGACGAGGCAGCTCACAGGAAACCCAAAGCTAGCTAAAGCAGTAAGACTCAGGGCAGAAAGGTGGCTATGAGAATAACGAAACTGCACATCTTTCCCCTATAACTGAGCTGAAACAGCATGCTAGTCCCATTGCTTTTATGTACATATTTTTGGCAGTAAGTGAATTGGAATATGTTGTTTTCTGCTACCACAGAGAGTCATCCAGCACTTCAGTTAGTGAACACATTATTTCATTCTGAGGTTTTACTATTGCCACTCCAGATTCTGGTCTGCTTGTACCGTCTATGAGGAGACATAGTAAACATGGTCGATTTAATCCCACTGTATGAGAAAGAAAATAAGTATTTTTTATCACACAGAGAAGAATTAAGATTTTAATTGTGAATTCTCAGGAAAACTAACTTTGGCTTGGAGGCTTCCCATGTTCTTTATCGGGAGATAAGAGGGGGAAAATCCTTTTTTCTAATTATTCTGCAATATTTTCCTGCATTTGGATTTTCCTGCATTTGGAGTGGCTTTAAAGCAATTTACATTTAAGGCATTTATGTAGCAGTTTGATTAGGCAGCAGGCACAACAGGCAGTGCCATTTAGGTGGTTAATAATTGCACCAGTTGTGGAACTCTGAGGCAGAGAGGCACAGAGCCAGAGGCCAAGTGACATTAGCTTCTCAAGAAATGCACTAATCGCCTTAGAAATGCAATGCCTGTAGAGTCTTTTTGGGTATTATGTAATGGAAGGGGAAGGATAAAAGTCAGACTTTGTGTATTTACTGCAGGTTATTGACGTAACCGTGACATCACTGATGGACAGTCACAAGACACCTTTTGTGTACATAGTCCAACTGCCAGCTGGCAATTAGCACAATGCCACCCAGGCAGCTGAAAATTTGGTACTGTACCTACAGACATGCTCCAGGAGGCATTTCACTAACAGCCAGCTGCTTTTCAAACTCCATATACTGGCAATTGATTCAAGAATCATCTTGTATAGCAAGACAGAGACGGAATCATTCAAAAGTTTATTCCTTTCTACATGTCATGTTTTCATTTCCTTTCCTTTGTTCATCACTTTTATTTTCTGAAATGAGGGCTAGCATCACCTTGAAACACCTTATTGTGACCAAAAGACACTACTATTTTCTTGCTCTATCAGTTACTACTGCATTTGGTAAGCACAAGGACTAGAAGAAAGGAAGGAGTTGCTCAGGAGCAGATATTCACATGCCTTCCCAGTCCCAAAGAATGGAAAGATTTCGATCTCCTAAGTGCCAAACTAATTCACTTGACGTTTCATGTTCTGAACAGAGACTGTGCCCTTTTGCAGAACCTAGAGACAGCTTGGCTTCATTCATGAAGACAATAAATGATGAGTTCTAATTCTACTGCCAGCGAACTTTATCCTTCCAATACCTCCATCAAGGCAGAAAACACTATCCAAATAATTATAAAACAATGTGATTTGATGGGCCTTATCTTACATCTTGAAAGAAACCATTCAGCTGAAATTGAGAACATTATTCTCCCAAAGTAGGAAACTCTTAACAGCAAAGAAAATAACACACTGGTTTCAATCCAGTAAGTTGATGTTTATAGGAGCAATATTAAATTCTAGTTCAGAAAAGTTTTAGACAATAGTGATTCAGATTGCTTCTTTACATCAAACACATAAAGAGCTCAGGGAGAGCTTGCCTCATAACTGTGAGCCATGGTGTGCAACCACAGTGATGCAATTTGCCATGCAAAAGTGATTAAAATCAGTATATCTACTCATAAGGTAATCTGCAAAGATTCTGCTGATACATGCTTCCCTTTGGGCTCAGAGCTTATCCATGTTACCCTCTGTTTCTGCATCTGCAATGCCCTTAAAAAGATTGTCATACAATTCTCTTGAATGCCTGGTAGGTAAGTGTCTGTTGGATAAAGTGCCTCTTCCCCAGCACTTACAAAACTGCCATGGACTAAAATACAAGTGTGCATTTTATGAACAGACAGACAAGCAGGATTATGCACTAGGAGACCCAAGCACTCTCAAGTTTAAGACTTGTGCTGGAAAAAAATTGCATCAGTGGTTTTGTATCTTCCATGTCTTTAACGTACCATGATCACCTTAACAGACACTGATCACTGAGTGCCCTCAGTAAGCACACAAATACTTCTTTGTCCAGAGGAATAAAATGCAAATGGTAAAACACTTTAAAAGGATTAATATTTATTTTGCTTTATATTGCAATTTATTTCTATTGCTATTGCTTTACTATTGCTCTCACAGATGTCATATAACATGTTTCCCCACCTTTCCTATTCTTAGGATCTTTCACTAGTGACTAGTATTTGTGAAGCAGCTAAAAGGTAATAGAAGCTTCTTCATCTTTCATGCTTTCAGCTGGGAGCCATAACATCATTTGGGATGCAATGGCTACAGTGGCTAGCCTTGGCCAGACTGTTCTGATCTTATCTCCTTTTCTTATAGCTTTTTATATCAGGAGTGGAATTTTTTGGCAAGCATAACAAAAATATTGTCATTTCTGGAAGTAACAATCAGCTCGTACTCTCTTTTGACATGTGTCTAAGTAAGGAAGGCTGATCTGTAAAGCAGTTGACATGTAAAGCAGAAAGTAAGTTACCTCACAAGGTTCACAACACAGAATGAAAGTGGAAACATAAAATAATGCTAACACAAAAGGAAAACAAGTTAATGTTTCCAGAGCATGAAATCCTGCCATTTTCTGGGGTTCTTCCCATATTACTGGAATTCCCAGTAGCTTTACAATTCTAAGTCAAAACTTGAAATAAATCAATGATAGTGATTCCATTGACTTCAACATTTCATTCTTTGCAAGAGTGACTTATAAATCGCGTCAGTTTTACCACAGAGCAGAAGATTTGTCCCTGGGTAGTACTACAGAAAACAAAATTTAATGCATTAACTGTGGGAGATTTTCCTTGTTGAACTGTGGAGGGACATTGACAATAGCAATGGGATATGCTACTTGCTTCAGCTCAGCAAATTATTTTGGCCCTGGAACACTGTTTAGAAAAGTTAGAGTCAGAAATGAAATAAAGGGGAATGGAGTCAGTGTTTGGCAACAGCTACGCACAGTGGGACCTGACCTATCACAGTGCTGCTTTGTAGCAAGAATGAGAAATAAACATGATTTTAGAACACAGGTTGCCATGTGTGACTTTCAGAGCACAGCACAGGCCTTTTACAGCTCCACTGATGCCAGGTCCCAGTGTTTAGAGCAAGAGCTTGGTGGGAAGAAGGGCCTATAGAAGTCATTCCATTTGAACTGCCTGGCTTGATAGGGTTGAATGGGACAAACACAGCATAACACTTGTAGCCTGCTGAGCGCTTCCAGTGAGTGAAGTAACAACTAGCAATTTTGCCAAACTGTTTTCAATTCAAAGATTGTATCTTAAAAAAAAAAATCCAGCAAAAAAAAAAACCCAAAACCGCAGAATATGGTATTCGGAGAGTAGAACAGTAATCTTGCACAAACCCTAGCATGCCATTTCTAAGTGAGTTCTTAGAGGGGTTACAACATCTCTTGGCACATGCCACAAAATAGTGTGAGTGTTTGCTCAGGGAAGAGCAGAAGTGAGGGCTGTGCTATTGACAGCACCTCCAGAGCAGATGAGCACACAGGTGTCTGTGTGGGTGGGGAGTTTGTGTCTAAGGAAGAAGAATAGCAAATGGAGAGATAAACCACACAAAGGGACTATGTTTGATCTTTGCTCTGAAAACTCACAAGCAGCAAGAGCTGTAAAAGTTACTTGCTGTTCCATGTGATGAGCAAACTGATGCAATATCCTTCAAAGGCCTAGAACTCCTCCACGTTTCTTAAGAACAAATGAATGCATTTCATCTTGCTGGGAGCAAAAGTCCTTGTCTGCATAGATATATGTGACTTTCATTCCCTGACGTTTCTTCTGTGAAATTTTGTACTATGTTAAAATCTTCAATGAAAATAATTCAGACACAGGTCATTCTGCATGTAGGTTTATATTCCCTTGCCCATTAAGATCTGTGTATTATACATTCTTAAGCTTTTCACAACCTCGTTTGTGTGTCTCATGATTAAAAATTCTGTTTATATTTTTTTGTTTGTCAATACGCAATCAGCTTTCATGCTCTGTCTTTGTGATATCTTCAATAATCAGTCAGTCTTATGGGGAAAGCAGAAGTAGCAATGCCATACAAAGTACTTCTCAGGGATGAGTCTGAAGCTGTTTTCATTCTGTTTCATTCTGTTTCACCTAAAATTTAAAGCTGTGGGCTGCTGTCAAGGAAGTATTTCTAACCTGGATTCTGTTAGCTAACTAGCTCCCCCTCTTGAAACTCTAGAAACACTGTCAGAAAACAAGCCTGGGATGTAAAGATATGCGAAATGAAATCCAGCAACATTGTGGTACTTCATACATTTTTTAAATAGTTGTGGATTTATTTTTTTCTTTTCCTCATATGCAGCCCTGACAGCTGGGGAATGTCCTTATCTTGCTGATGCTGCTGATTGCTGAGCTGACCTTTTAAGAACGTAGAAGGGGCTTTGGTTGTCTGTTCCAAAAAGGTTCAGGGCTGCAGAGCTCACCCTAGCGCCAGTGTCCGTGGGAGGCAGGCAACAGAGCTCCCCAGCTTGAAGGGCACTGGAGAGGGATGGTGGAGGACAAGGATGGCTGGGGGACATTACGGTTCAGATCCACCCTGCAGCAGCCCCTACTTTGAGGACTCCAACAAACACCAGGGCAGGAAGGGAAGTGCCCATCTGTGCAGGAGCACAAACATCAGCTGTGCCTCCTGGGGCATTCACGCCTGACAATGAGCCCAGCTGACACAGGGAGGTGGCAGCTGTGCCGCTGCACTGCATTGCTTTTCTAGGAGCAGGGTTATGAGCACGGAAGGTAAATACAGTCTGGAGTTTCTGTTTTGTTTTTTCTAGAACAGAGGTATATAAATTTTGTTCTGGGGTGTCAAACAGAGAGGTGAGTGCAGCTGAGGAAAAGGTATCTTTGGTGTACAACAGGCTTCATTGCATGGGGCTCTTTCCACATGGATTTTACAAAGAGCTGTCCTTGCCCTGAAAATTTACAGTCTGAAAATGCTAATGTAACGACAGGATGGATAAAGGGCAGGAGAAGGGAAGTCCTGTTTCTTGCTAGAGAGGAGTAACTGAGATATAGAGCCACACTCAGACTTCATACTACATTGTTCAAGCATCCAAAGACTCCTTAGTTAAAAAGCAAACAAACAAACAAACAAATTTATCATTCCTGAAGCAAGGAACAGAACTTAGCATTCCTCATTTCCAGGGTTTTCCTGGCAGTGGGATATAAATCCAGACTGTTTTCCTTTATTCTTCCTCTTTCCAGTACCATGAATCTTTCATGCTTTTGGAGACTGTGTCCCACTTTCAGCATGAAGGACAAAAAGTAAGACCAGTGCTTAATCAGATGAGATTTCTTCTGGGTACAGAGAGAAGTGATTTGGAAAGTCTTTAGGCTGAAGAGAGTGTGACTCGTTTTGTAGATAAAAGTCAATTGTTTAAAATGGAGAAGACTACCACTAGCTTTGTTTTAGGTTGAATTTGGTGCTTTGTGTCGTTTTCAAGGGTGTGTGAGAGTCAGCTAAAAAAGCTGTTTTGGCACTCCTGCAGACTGTGTAGCTGCTGCCTTTTACCGAACCACAATGGAGCAGTCATTACAGCTAGCGATGCAACTGAGAGTTTATGCCCTTCTCACACAAATGATGTGGCATTTACTAGGTTCTCATATAATACAAATGGTTGAGGTTTTACAGTTCTTACAGTCGTGCTTAAATCTTTCTGATCAGCCTAAATACATCCTTGGAGATATGGCTTAGTTGTTTATGTCTCTTGAATTCTATTTAAATCCGTGGTAAATCTTAGGCATAAAAATATCTTTCAATGTCTTATGTCACCTGTCCCAAGTCATCCTGAAAATCTGTACTGGAAGCAAATTACCTGTATTCTTCCCAAGAGTCTTAACCACAAAATGATGTTTCTCTTCTGTTCTGTGAGCAGCACTTTTAAAATAAATGGCAAACACAGGGATCACAAATTTTGGGTATCCGTTCTAGGATGCTTTACGTGTCACTTAATTGTGCAGGTGGTGAAGTACCACCTTTTAGACATCTGCAACATCTCTGTGAAACATTTACACTGCAAACTGTAAACACTGACCCAGTTAGAATGATTCTTAAAAAAACCCTAAACAGTCTTAGCTCCCATCTCTAGGATGAAGAAAAACACGCACAAAGGGTTTAGAGTCTCAAATCTGCTGAAATACTTGAACTGTTCAGATGACCCATAAAATCAGTGAAAAACAAAGAAAAAGGATTCCAATGTTTTAGTCTCCAAATTGTGTTCCTAATTTACCTACAAACAAAGAAAACTGTTAGAAAAATATGTTGAGGTAAATCTTGCTTTAATCCATTCCCAAGTCTTTTAACAATGTATTATTTGCCCAAAACATAAAACTAATTTTAATTTCAATCAGTAATGATCTAAAATTCGAGAAAAGACTGGGATCTATTTTGCATTTGGTCTTCTCATATTTGTTCTTTCAGCCCTCTGAAAGCTAGCTCTCTGCATGTTTTTTAAATATAGAGCTTTGAGATTCAGCTCTTCAGCTGATAATCTTAGAGAAACTCTGCCCATTTTTATCACTTGAAAATCTGAACCTCAAATGATTTCACAAAAAAACCCAAAGCAAAACCAAAAAGCCCCTCACTATAACCAAATTATGCATACCAGAAGCATGTCATCAGGTGTGGTGGTATGTCTCGAAATGCATTATTCCTGATGTACGACTGCACAAATACCAGCACAAATTAAATGTCTGAGTTTCTGTTCAGTAGTGTTCTTTAATGTTTATCGTATTTAAAGCTGGGGTCCTCCAGGCAAAAGTGACTGCCTGTTTTGGAGGTGATGCAAAGAAGGTCATCTACATTAAATGAACTAGATTGGACTCAGTAATAGTGAGCCATTCTCAGATACTAATGACCATCTGGATTACAGATGCAGTAGCCAGATTGTCTGTTGTGTCCACCAAGTGAGTTGTCTTACCCTGGGAAAAAACTGTCATCTGTCTGTCTTGCCCTGTAGACATGAGCTTTCTTCCAACCTGTACACATGGATTTACTGGTGGCAAGGTCATCCCGTTCTCTGGAACGTCACTCACATTCACTGGCTGCTTAGCAGCTGCCAAAATTTTTGGAACAGAACAGAATGGCAAGGGGCTGGGCATGAGACAGTAAAACTGAAATATTCTCTACTTCTTTCTGGTGCACATTTACCAGTCGTTAAAGAAAACAATACCTATTTATTAGCTGAATGAAAATTCTTTTCCCAGCTCTGTTTGTTAAATAGATGATGTTGGCTTCGAGGTGTTTCTGTTCTCAGCTCTCATGCTGTGAAACTCCTTTCCTTTTGTTTAGCAGAATAAGCAAATACACTGCAAGACCTAAAATCTTGTTAAAAAATGCACCAGTTTGATTTGACATTTCATTAACACATTTTTGTTTGGTTTTACTGTGTGAGTCCTGACTTTACTTTAGCTTCCCTTTTCATTTTATTAGTGCAAATTATACTTGCTTTTAAGGGTGGCCAAAGAATTCATAATCCATACATTTCTGCTCTGTTATTTGTGGTTTCAACATCATGCTATCATTTATTCAGAAGAGAATGGTAAATATTTTTGTGAGTACAAAATTTAGAAGTTAATTGTTCCTGAAGATTTTATACTGCTGAATCTTATCCTTCTATTTGAAATGCACAGTTCTACAGAAGCTGTGCAAAGTATTGCAGGCAGTGAGTGCATCAAGCACTTCCAATTATTTTCAGAGCTTCCTTATATCCTTGCGAGCACATAGAAAATGAAAACCTAAAAGGAGCTAGTGCTTCCGTTAACTTCAGATTCCAGAGAAAATAGTCCTTCCGGAAAAGGTTTAATCCCAAAATCTACAGGTAGATATCCTGGGGATTCATTTGTGATTGTCATGGTGAAGTGTTTTTGCTAATTAATTTTGCTAATGAGGTGGTAAACAAACTAAGGGAGTCCTCCCTTTTCTGACACTAGCTCAGATTTCATTAGTGGGAGCTTGTTTCTGACAGTTGCAGGTAAATCCCAGACACCACTCATTGCAAATAGTAAATGTAAAGCACTGTGATGCTGTGACCAGCTTCAGCCTAGAGCCTAGGAAGATTATTATAGCTGTCATGCTGACTGTTCAGTGTAAGCAGGGAAGGGCATACTTCCATGTTTTACATGCTGTGAAGGACAGTGTAGATGATGGAAAGACGGGAAGGAAGAAGGAGAGCTTAGATTGCCCTGGAAAATGTGCACCGTTGTCTGCGTTTAGGAACCTGCATTCGTGCATAAGTATATGCTCTCTCTACATGCTAAATAGGTTTAGTGTTCAGTGTGTGCTTAAGTACCTTATTACACGTACCTTATTACACTATGGTTGTAGGAAACATGGCTAAAAAAAAAACGGAGAAGAAATTAATGGTGAAAAGGATATAAAAAAGGGAAACAAAAAAGGAAAGGAAGAAAGAACGTTACCTTTTGCTCACTGGTAACACAGCCTGTATATATGTATCTCTGTGTATATAGATGTAGACAAGTGCATATGGTAAGATATTCATAAAACCTGTGTGCAGATAGGGCTTTTATCTTCATTACATGTGAAAGAGAACCAAGTATATGTGCTTGAAAAGAAATCTTGTGTGTGGTATTTCATCTGGCATCCTCAGAAAAGGTGTTTTCCAAGGAGATCAGAAACAGTCTGTAGCTCACTGTAGCAATTCTGTTTGGAGTAAATGAGCTCTTAATTAGGTGAGGGCTGATTTCTTGGCGTTTGAGACTCTTTGAACCTCTCAGACTGCTCTTCACATAAAAAAAAAACCCAAACAAACCGAAAACTGTTCTTTGTAAAACTTCCTAGCAAAGGGAACACAGTATCTAGGGAAACAGTACTGAAAGCACACATAATTGCAAAGGGCATGATGCAAAAGTGAACCAGACTCCGTTTTGAACATGAAGACTTCCACTGAGGCACATTTGGAATGTACAAGAGAGTCAGATAAAAGTAGTATTCGCTGGAAAAATATAGATGATTCATGGAGAAGGACATGACAGCTCAGACCCAGCCTAAAAGTCATCTTGCTGTGGCAGGCATCACAAAACATATCAGCTTCCTCTTGAAGCTGGTTAGTTTCTTGTTGCAGCAGCAGTGGGGAAGCTGTTTCTTAGCTACTTTCCTGTGATGGTTAGAAACTGTTAACTTTTCATCACAAACCTCTTCATGGCCATGGTATACCCATTGACCTTGTATACATATCTACTTACAACAGTGGCTACAGCTATATTGCTAAGAACAGTCACCCCACAGAGTGATCTCTACTATCCCTGTCCAAGTAGTGCAACCTGGCTGATATTCAAAGCTGGTCCTCTGCAGACCAAATGATCAGATGAACCCAATATATAATGTATTGCTCATATGGTGCTCCCATACATCTAAAACATAAAGACTGGTTTTGTCTGTGGGGGTGGTTCAGTTGACCATATTTCAAAGTGTGAGGACTGTATTGCAGCTCACAGAATGGTTTTTTCGTGACATAAGAGTAGATGTTGCATGATCTGGGCTGTGGCAGATATGTATTGTGGATGTTTGAAGGTTCCTACATTCTGTTTGGTGGGAACTCGTTGATTTCATCTGAAAGAGATCTTGGAGTTGAGTAAATATTGAAGGTAAGTAGGTAATGAGCATAAAGGAGTGAAGGTGGGAACTGAGCTATCCAATTTATTTGCACCCATAGCACTTAGCTTTGGCAGCATTATTTCCCTGGGTGATTTTCGCCATTTACTCTTAGGATGTGTTTTGCTAACTGAACAATACAAGCTCCATTAGTCTCTTCTCTTATAATAATTTATCCTTTGCCCAAACCATGCTATTACCACTTCTTAATGAGCAGTTTTAATATATTTTCCTGGAATGGAATTACTAAGCTTTTACACAGTATTCCAGGTAAAGTTTCTCATAAAGCTCAGTAAAAAAAAAAAAAAAAAAAAAAAATTCTTTGCTTTACAGAAAGATCTTGATTTACAGGTCAGAATATTGTAATTTTTAATTTATTTTATTTTTTTTTTTCATATTGGCCTTATTTACCTAGCTCATTGTAAGCATATTTGCAGTGCAGACATCCCAAACTCATGCATTTGTCTAGACTTCTTTCATAATCAATAGAGAGAAACAAGTGATTCATCTCATTCTGAAGTAAAGGTCTGAAAAAGGTCAGATCAATAATGTCTGGAAATGTCTGTTTGTCTCCTTTGACTGCAAAAGCAGGCTGGGTTGAGCAGTTAGGGGAAATATGTCTACACAGTAGGCGTCTGAAGTTAGGTCAGATGAATCACTGCTTGATCAATACTGAAATGATCACACTGACCTTCCTCTTTTCTGTCACTGACACCTAAGAGCTCCTAACTTACTGGAATTATTCTTGTTATGAACCTGTTATTGCAGGAGCTTCCATATGTTGTTTTAATTAGGTAATTCATGAATTTCTATTAGCTCAGTCCTCAGGGTCAATATAAAATTTCTACTGTGTGATATTCCAGTTCTCCTCCAAACTAATGATGTTTCTCAACTTTATGTTAGAACCCAAGTTGAACTTGTATGTTCCTACATTTTATGCTGCTATTTATGAAAGCTTTCGATCATCATTTGCTCTCTCACAGATTTTTAAGAGTATTTGAGAATATTATCCCTCAAACACAAACTGCTGCTGTCTTGTAGTTGGCTCCATTTGTATTTACTCTACAATTCTTAGCTAAACCTCAGCTCTTCTGTGAACTAACTGCCAGTGTAAAAGAAGCTTCAATCTCTTAGCAAAGTCTACATAGATGAGCTGTACCTTAGATTATCTTTAAATTTTCTTCTTATTAAAAATATCAAGGAAGAAATATACTGTTCATTTAAAAAATATTTATTGGCAATCTGTTACTGTATTTATCCCACTTCCAATATAATTCCATGGAAAATTATTTCCTTCTAATTACATTATAAACAATGCACATTCCTTAAGCTTTACTGATGAAATCCTAATTTTTCCCTTCTTAAGTATTTCTGGTTAATTTGCTGTTTTTTCCTCATATATTACCTGATTTGATTGACTTTGTAAAAATCCCAGATATAAGACTTGTAATTTCTTGTGTCAGTTCTTTCAATATTCTGGATTGTTTCATCTCCTTCCCATACCTTCTTCAGGTTGAGTTCTGAGTTGCATATGATTTTAATTTCAATTTCAATGCTTTCATTTCTTTTTGTGTTCTTCACCTCATCCCATTCAGTGTTAGTTTCAATCAAAACTGGGACAAAATACTTCTGTCCCAGATTGTTTAATATATCCTTCCCTCTCTCACCCCCCAGTGATAAGGAACTCTCTTTCTTCTTTCCTTCTCTTCTTCCTTATATGGTTGAGGGTATTTGTTTTCATTTTTTGCTGTGATATGTAACTCAGTTATACTATGACAGTTCTCACTTTGTCCCTTCACTTTCTCACCTTCAAGATATATATATCAAGACATGTATTTTCAGTCTTCTTTCAGTTGCCTGTAGAATCTCTGCTTACTTCTAATATGCCTTCTAAGGCAATTATTTATCCACTTATACGTAACATGTTTTCTCCTTGCTTGGATAATGAATGACAGACAAATTATTAAATTTGACAAAGAAATTCAAGGCCTCACATATGAGTCTTTGAGCTCTTCAGCCCAGTTGACATTACTCACTAACTGCATTATTTTCCCACACTCTTTTCCTTGAATTAAAAACTGAATCAGTATAAGAAGGACTGGAGCACCTGTCTGAAGACAGGCTGAGAGAGTTGGGCTTGTACAGCCTGGGGAAGAGAAGGCTCTGGGGAGACCTTAGGGCAGCTTCCAGTACATAAATGGGGGCTACAAGAAATCTGGAGATGGACTTTTTACAAGAACATGTAGGGATAGGACAAGGGGGAATGGCTTTAAACTGAAAGAGGGGAGATTTATATTAAACATAAGGAAGAAACTTTTTCCTGTGAGAGTAATGAGACACTGTCACAGGTTGCCCAGGGAAGCTGTGACTGCCCCATCCCTGGAAGTGTTCAACGCCAGGCTGGACACAGTTTTGATCAACCTGGTCTAGCGGAAAGGTGTTCCTGTCCTTGGCAGGGTGGTTGGAACTAGATGATCTTTAAGGTCCTTTCCAACTCAAGCCGTTCTATGATTCTATGATTTGTTTCATTTAAACTGAATCAGCTTATCATTACTCATTGCAAGGTTTTTCTGTGATTAGGCCTTCTATAAAGCCTTTCCTACTTACCAAAAATAAGCCAGAAATGATGTGTGAGATGGTAGGCTTCCTCTGCAGTCAAAGAGGAAGGATGGACATCTCTAGAAGATGAAACAGCCCACATAATGACTGACCCTTGCTGTAGGAAGGCTGGTTGCAACTTCTTGACTTAGAGGCATCTTAGCCTGGGCATCCTCTTTGAGCCTTGATTTGGAGGCTACTGTTGGTAAGCTGTCACCTCCACAGATATGAAAGTTCTTGTGTTATCAGTGACATTTGTTTCCCACTCTGTGCGCATGGAGTTGGTCTCTCATGGTCATGTAATTCCCAGCAGTGTGTCATGTGTATTGTATGTATGCATATGTGCCTAAAGTATTCTACAGACCTTGAGCCATATTCAGATTAAACCGATGGTCTGAAGGCCTCTAATTCTGTTTCAGGATGAACTCCTTTACAATGCTTCCCCAGTGTATTTGCGACCAAATGTAATCCCATTTCACTTATCCCATCACTTTGTATTTCTTTCCATTGTCTCCCAGAACTGGTGTGTTGATACAATGATATTACTATGCTATGATTCTAATGACTACGCAACAGAGCTCACTGCCTTTACCTTGTTTCTGACAGGTTTGGATTCAGCAGGAAGTCAAAGGGGACTGCAGCTTTCCCATTAGCAGTACTTGGTGATGTGCATGATTCCTTACAGATAGATACTACTGCAGAGTCTGCTCTTGCACTTTCTCTTCTATATATATGCTGTAGTATACTGAATCCTTTTTTTTTTTTTTTTTGCTTCTCTCAAGCTACTTATATCTTTCATTCATTTCAGCCTCTAGAACAATTAACTTTATCAAGCCTAGGTCTATTTTTTATGACTAAGGTAGAACCTGTAGGAATAGATGTCAGTTAGGGAGTCACAGGTAGCTGATTTGCATCATAACAGTGCTATCTTGGTGTTTCATTGGGATCCATTTTCTTTTCCTTTTACTGTTTCTCTCACTGTTTCTTCAGTTATTTTGTGGCTTTACCTTTTTCTTGCTGTTGCCTTCCTTTAAATTTTATTTATTCTCAGCCCTTTCATTTTCTAATGTCTTTCTAAGAAAAATCACAAGCTGTACCAGTGGTCAAATTAAGTCCTATGGAGTTTGAGCAGATGTAAGCCAAAGGTTATTAGTTCTATTTTGAACCCTACCAGCTGCTATGGTAGCTGTAAGAGCTGATGCCATGTCCAGGATGATGGCTTAGGAGATCTTCAAGCGTGTCACTATATGTGTATTTTCAGCAGACCCCTAAAAAGAAGCAACATATTAAAGTAACCCCTGCTACTACTGATCTCACTGCTGAAAGATATATCACTACCTTAAGAGTGATAAATCCCTGGAATTTGCAGATTTCTTTTGTTCTGTTTTCTAAAAGAAAATAAACAAAAAAACCCAAAACAACTCAAAACCAACAAAACCCCAACAATCCCAAATTTGTTGTTTGGCTACTGGAAGTGCCTTGACTTTACAATCTAGACTGTAGTACTGCTCTACTGGAAGTGTAGTCAACTATATAATCTAGCAAATTTTGTAACTCCCAGGGGAGAACTTCTGAAGGATTCCAGACACAATTTTGGTTTCAGTTTAAGCTTGACCAGTGAGAAAATGTATCTTTTTCTTGTCCAGATGTAGAGGTCATGAAAACAAAGAATTTTCATTTCTGAAGCTGAAGCAGAGAATGAGGTCCCAAGCCTACCCACCTTTTTGGGAAAAAAAAAAAAAAAAAAAAAGTCAGATTTTGAGAATAATTTTTTATTTAAAATTTAGCATGAACTTTTGGTACCTAAGTTCTAACATGCTCTTTAGGTAGAAGAGGGAAAGATGTGGCTTCTAGGATTCAGGTTCTTAATTCTGTGTGAAAGTTCCCTGGAAGCCTAAACTTGAACCAGTACACATGACAGAGCTGCCTTGAAACTGCAGTTTTTGGAATTCTAGGCCAAATTTCCTTGTGCTTCAGTGGAAATTCATTTGAAATAATATATATCTGCAATCCAATGCCTTTTCAAGGAATAAAAGTTCTTTTTGATGAAAACCTATTTTAGTGAGAAATTCTGTATGGGTGCTAAGTAAAATACTAGAAATAATGAATATCCCACTGAGGGAATATTTGGTAAGTATGCAAATCTGAAAGTGAACTGAATAATAGGGTGCAGCTGGTTCTTAGTCTTATATTTGACTGTTGCTGTTCACATACAGCATAACAGCCGTGCATGGGGGAGGAGTGTTAACATGATATTCAGTGAAGGCTGCATGGCGTGGGTGTATCACAGTTCCAGGAAGAGCCTGAGGTTATGGTTAACAGAGTTCACGCCAACTCTTCATTTTAAAATGTAGTGGCACACTGTAAGTCTACTGCTGACAGAATGAAGTTTTACTGATGCTTGACATGGTGACTAAACTATTAGGCCCATCCAAGCTCAAAATACAAAGCTGTTTTCTGACAGCTTATCAGAAAACAAGACTAACTGCTCTTCAGCTGAATATTTGCTAAACCTCCCTCATTTCTCAACAAATATAAATTCTTGTGACACACATTTTGAAAATCCACTTATGGATTTCACTTTGTTTGGGAATTCTGGCTTGTTTTCCATACAGAGAAAGCCTGAGCTCTCTTATTATTTTATCAGACATCCCAAACAATTTGCTCTTAGCTTTTCTTTTTTTTTCCTAAACTTAAAAGTTTCAGGTTATCTCTAGTACCACTTGTAAAATTTTAAACAGGCTGACTGATGCATGAAATGTAGACTTCTAGCAAAACCTGTTCTGCATTGTCAGGAGATAGGTTTTTCTCACATCCTGTATCTTTCAATGCTAGATTTGATGATGCTTTTCTGTGAAATGCATGCAATTCATCCTGAAGCTGTTATGCAAAACAATCACAAAACTCTCATTTTTGTTATACTGAGTAGACAAAAATCCCCACTGTTACCTCTAAAACTTTAGTTTCTGTGCAGCTGACATAGAATGTGTTTCTCATTCACACTTCTGACAAGTTTGGTGTCTTGCTAGTTTTTAGTACATTCAAAACTTGTGTTTTTTATTCTTTATTTATATTGGTCACTATACTAAAATACACAGTAAGACATGAAAAAAATAAATATAAGCAATGCCTGAATGAGGCTCCTTATGTATCCAGCCAGTGTTCTGTAAAAGGAGTTTTAGATCTTGTAGTGTCAACATCTATTTAGTTGGGAAATATAATATTTTAAAATGTTTTATAGGGGGGATATTGTGATCTTTAAAATCTGAAAATAGAATTCTTTTATGCAACAGTCATAAAATATATTTCTTCTCAGGTGTCTTTTTCAGGGAAATTTATTTCAGTTATTCACAGTAAAATACATTTGAACAAAAAATATTTTTTAACACATGACATAGAAACTTACACTATGGAATTTGAAAAAAACAGAATACTTACTGTTTAGCCAAAACCATAATTGGTGTCTGGAGGAGATGCTACTCTGTTGTCCGATCACCATATTTCCTTCATAGCCTTCATTTTAGTCAGAACTCCCTACAGTCCAAAGGCTCATCACTTAATTGCTGACGTAATTTATTTCACTATGGAGAATTTTGGGCAAGAAAAATATATAATTGTCAAATCTTCCAGAAGCAGGAAATGTGGCTGCTTTCTCCCTTCTATTACCATAACATCGTAGTTTGTTGACTGTCTTTTGTTTCACAATATAATAAAAATCATATCTGTAGAATGGGAGTATCCTTACAATAACAATTTCTGCAATTTTCAAATGCTTAAATGTTGTTTGTCATTTAATCGCATCCCTCTCTCCCCAAAGCCACTTTTGTGCTCTGCATCTCTGTAAGCAGCCTTATTCTTTCATTATTTTACATTTGAGAAAGCTGTTTTATCTTGAAACATACATTTTTAATTAAAAATTTCACTTATGCTCAGAAGGCTTAGGTATGCATCACCATTGTACAAGCCTATTTTTTAATCATAAAAGTTGCATTCAGAAGCAGTTCTGCTGTACAGAAGAGTGTGGATTTAATCAGTTAATTGTATGGTTACACTGTTCATAATCACTTTATTTGCTTTTAATGGCAATGAGATGGATATTTCCAAATGAGTCTTATTGTCCTCTGCATAAATAACTAATTGCTTTGTTATTAAATACTTAAGTACTCAACATGCCCTCTAAATGCAGTATGCATGTGAAGCTAAATCCCCATACTCTATCCATTCTCATTGCATAGATAGACATGTAGTTGCATCTAAATAGTGCCCTGGTTCACCTTTGAGTAAATCTCAGATCATTCCTTTTCCTCAAGAGGTGAATACTGTGATTCTTAGTGATTAGTCATTGCAGTGTTCACTGATGGTGACTCTAATTGATTTTCTCTATCTTTCCATTCACACAGCTGGACAGTTGTCTCATCTAGGAAAGTACCAGCACTGAATCTAAGTGGGATATAAATGCTGCTGCTTGTCTCAGCTGAGACCAGGACAAAGAAAACATGAGCTTTTCCTCCTTGGATCTGAATCAGGCAGAAGAGGTTAACACAAATATCACCTAGCATATACCTCTCTTGTAAACTAATCCACCCATTCTCCCAGTACAGAAAACATGTTTGGGTACTGTTTCCTCAGGGTCCAAGTCGCCCCCTTCTCCCCAGAAAAGCATGTGCCTGAGTTGTTTTATCTTGTTTCATCCAGATTGCTGTCACTCATGTTAAAGGAAAAACAAGCTGGAAAAGATAGAAGACAGCCTGGAAAACAGCTGAGCTTAGATGGCTGCTGTGTGGAGGCCTAAATCTGATCTAGTTGCACTAGGCTCCCTTTATATTCAGTAAGGACAAGTAGGCACTTTAAAGACATGATTCATTTGACCTATATTCAGCATCTACTGTAGGTTAAGATGAATCATACCCTAAAAGTGCCTATTTCTTTCTATTGACTGTAAGGAGAGTTTTGACAATGGCTCAGTTGTAGACAGCTACATTCACTTTTGTTGCTTGTTGAAGATGTGCTGGGTAATTGCTAATGGATTGCATTACTAAGATGGAAAGATTCTTGGTAAGAAAAATATAAAAGACAGCTATTACAGGAAAGGTAACGTCAAGGGAGGTGCATGCTATTTTGAAGCAATAGAAGAAAAGCTGAAGTAATGAAATAGTAGAAGGGGGCAGGAAAGTCTGAGTCTGAGTTCAGTGGGCATAAATATATGGCTTTATTAGCAAATAATTTAACTCAATAGTAGAACACATAGATTAATGCAGTCAGTGTAAGGTCTTCATTACCTGTACTGTACACGGTTTGGGGATTTTACTTCAATCTAGATTTAGTGTCATGCACTGGACTGAACATTTGTACAGCAAATGTATTTCCAAGCTAACTAAAGGACTAATGGTTGAGAAGGTCCCTGAACATTTGTTGTGCACCTATAGCACAGCTTCCAGAAGGGATTCGGTTTGTAAACACTAAAACCTCTTAGCCAATGTACAGTAAGTGGCGATGACTGAGAAAGTTATTTCAAAACTGCACAAGTGTTCTGAACCAATATGCTAATGTAAATGCAGTCTAAGACAGCAGTTTGCATATAAAATTTAAAATTGTAATGAAACAATCCTCTTGACATAACTGCCTAAAATCCTGATGGAATTGGTGAAAAGTACATATGTCTGAGAGCTGCCAGATCATCAATTCACTAAATGAACTAAGGAGGACAAGATTTTCCTCTGGAAGTCTTTGCTGGCACTTCTCACTCAGTGTTGATTATATGGGACACGTGAGGAAAACTAGCAGCCTGGCACCCTCTCTGTCAGTACGCAATAGTGTGTGGCAGGTTTGACAGGAGAAAAGTCAGGGGTAGGACTTTGTTAAGGAAGGTGTTATACAGTTTGAACTCAGGTCTTGGTTGGAGATTGAACAGTACCTGATGACCAGGAGCTGACCAAAACCAGAAGATGAGAAGGAGACAAGTGCCAGGAATGAAGAGATGACATGGCAAGTGTAAGGAAATTAATTTAAATTTGAAATACTGTGAAGCTAAAGTACAATTTCACATTAAGCAGAGGGCAAAACAATACATATGGAGAGTTGTGTTTGCATTTGTACCACATTGTCCAGACCTTCTGTTGCTATGGTTTTGTACCACCTGTCTGCTCTCAAGAATTGTTTACCTCTTTCAGTACTGCGCAGGATTATTTAGATAGTTATCTCAGTATGACAGATTGAGTTACCTCTCTAGCTTCATATGCTGAGAACCTGAAGTCTGTTAATAGTGCCTGTTGAACCATCATGTTACTCCCTTATCTCTGATATATTTTTTTAAGGAGCAGTGTTTGTGTCTTAATCATAATTATCAATTGTTTTATAAGAAGCCAGATGTGTTTTTCAAAACATTGGAAGAATGGTGAATGTAAGGAAAGCCATTTGCATGCAAAAAGACCACAACATGAAGATGAAGCCAGTTTGCCTTTCAACTTCACCGAATAACTTTTTGTATCAATTATAAAACTTATGGAATTAGTGAAGATTGTGATCCAGCTTTTTCAGGTGGTGTGAAGCAATGCATTTTTATTAGTTTCACTTTAAACGTTTTCATTTACATCTTCTAAAGATACCACTTACAGGATAGCATATACATTTCAAAGTGTCTCACCCTCTTAGGCTTGGAAAGCCAATATGCCTAAGAAAAACAGAGATGAATTCTTGTGCAATAGCTCAGCTGAATTGTTTGCTGAGCTCCATTTAATTATATCTGCAGAAGTCTATGGAAATGCAACGGGAAAATCTCATATCTTAATCAAAACCAACTTGATTGTATCTAAGGGGCTCGTTGGAGCACTGAAGCTCTCATTAATGTTGATAAGGTAAAAATGGCTGTGAACCTACAAGTCCAGGTGGAGCTTGTAGACATAGTAGTTGGAAGTAATGTCTCATGTAATCTGAATGCGTTTAAACAACAATTATTGACAGACAACAAGTGAGAAACTGTATTCTGCTGCTTCCTTCCATTTTTTTTTTTTGTTTGTTTTTGTTTCTAACCTGTATTTTCAACCCTAAACTTTAACTTTACTCCCCTCAGGCATTATAACCAAATTTCACAAAGGAAGTCAGTGTAAGGAACAGGAAGTTTAGGTAGGGCTTAGTCAGAAAGAGAGCTCCTGACTGAGGATTCAAAACAAATAATGTGTCATCCCCAGCCTTTTTATGACAGGGTCTGTGAGCAATTGAACATGTGCTGTTTATCTGATTCTTCTTTCTTCTGTGTATGAATACCATTGTTTTTTTACACTTCTCACCTTCAAAAATTCTCTACCTGGCCTTGATACATACAGCTATACCACAGAGATGAGCTTCTTCATCCTCGCAGAAGTGTATCAGGGCTGCAAATCTTCAGTAAGAACATAAACATGGTGCACAGACATCAAAAGGAAGAGCTGTAGATGCAGTCTACAGCAGTTAGACTCCAACTTACCTGAGGTAGAATTTGTGCTCAATGGAGAAAGAATGCGCTGGATGAACAGTTCCTCTTTCATCACAAAAATAGGAGGACTCTGTAAACCCTGCCCTTTGCAGGCATCTTTATTATTCATAAAGAGAGTTTGGACAACAGATTCCCATCATAAATTTTTAGGTGCTTCGTAACTCAATGCAAGGAAATATTGTGTGTGGAAATGGTGACAAGTGGAGCTTTGTGAATGGATACCTCTCATTGTCAGAAAGGGATTGTAAGTCTGATCAACAGACTTATCACGTCTTAAAAGGAGCCAAGACACAGATGAAGGTAAAACAGAAGATGAACCCTCCCATCGTTGTTGTTTATTATGGCTGAACAGTATCAGGAAACAGAGGTAACAAACTGCAACTGACATTGAGAAATTAAAATGCTAATGCTCTAGAATTCGTGTCCATAACACAGGGTCACAAGAGAAGGGTTTCTTTGTACTGCTTTATGGCAAGTGATAGAACCTCTTTATAATTTGAGGAGAGCTAACTGTGGAGAGCGAATTCCAGATGTCGTATTTGAACCCTCATGGAGCTTCTCACTGTCCTATGTCTGTAGGTTGAAAGTGGATAAGCACTTGTTGGCTCTGAGCACAAGCAGACTACACAAAAACTTATAGTCTGTGTGAACTCTGATCAAGCATGAAAAGCTCAAATATGTGAACTTTCTATTTAAATCTCTTTGATTTTAACCCAGTTCCTTAGAAGATATACTATCTTCAACTATTTAAAAGTTCAGTCACTAAATCCTTGGGGAATTTCATTTATTATTTCTTTTAAAGAAAAATAAGATATCATTAAAAATTATTGCAATGAAGAATAATTTTTAACTTTTAAATACTATGTAGGCCTTGAAATAAAATATGTACTGTAAAAGAGCAGTTAACTCACACTCATAGTAGAAATTTCAAATTCTTTGTCCTGCTTTTTATAAGTCAAACTGCAGGATCAAACAGCCCCTTCTGGCCCTAAATTCACTGTATCTGTGCCAATTTTAAATACCATTTTCTATCAAATAAATAAGTGTTTACCCCTGGTGCTTTTTATGGTACTAATACATATGGAATACAAGAATTAAACTAATCCCTTGACTTTAATAATTTTCAGTAATTTGCAATCAGTTAATTGTTTCCTTGGGACTACATCACGTTTTAATTTCACCAGTTCAGATTAGTATTAGTGACTCTTCCAAAAGAATTTGAATCCTTCCTTCTTGTATCCAGACAATGATATTCATAACCATTGTCTTTCCAAAATAATCTGCATCAACTATCTCAGTTTGTTCTTTAAAATCTAATTCTAAAATATTATTTTTTCCAAAAGGATTTTTGTTTCTATAGCTTTGCTACAGGTCGTGCAAAAGTGACCTCAACAGGTTCTAACAGCAGTACTGCTTTTTATATATTGAGCAGCTTTTACTATACAGCCCCCTGCTGGAGTGTTCGGATGGCAGTTATTTGCAAACAAGAGTTTGAGATGCAGAGCATGAAATACCACCTTCCTTATCATTTTAATTCTCAACATCCTATGAATCTCAGGGATAATCTTTTTCATTCAGTTACATCCACTCTTTCCATATAATATGAATGTACTTGCAGTATTTATGGGATTTCAGGGGGTTTGTATTTAAGCTTTTTTTCATTGACTGAATTTTGTGCTGAAGTTCTACCAGGTTCTCAGCACCATCTAACAAAGCTGCATCTATGTAACTTTCAAAAATCTTAGTTCTGAAAAGAAGTAATCACTTCAGCAGCCAGTATTCTGGTTCTAGTGGTACAGAAGCATCTTACTGCTATGCCCCAGCAGTGTATTAGGTAGCAGACAACCATTTTTTTGTTCTCAAGGCCTGTCTGGAGGTCTTGGGATAACATAATTCAAATAATGAAAGACAAAGCTGGGACAAGTGACAGATAACAATTCCATGAGGAATATCTAGTCTTGTTCTAGGATTCCACCTAGGAGTGGAGGATCATCGATGGTGCATGACTCTTCGTTTAAGATTTTGCCAGATTTTCATGGCTCTGCAATTCCATCACAGCTCCCCTGCTTTGGTGGCAGGTATTTCTGCAGTAGTGGGTGTCTAGGGAGCCATCTCACCAGTGATTTTATTATATGCTCAAGCCAAGTCAGTAGGTTGGACCTGATGAAGATAGAACAGAAGTATTATCACAGTGCCCTCAGATGTCACCAACAGATACCCACTTGTAGCTTGTCTGGCACTGAAGCAGATGTGTAAAAGAGCTTGGGGAAATTATTCCAGTAGGTGGGACTGAAAATTTATAACGTTCTCTTCAGTTTGGGTTACTTTTCTAGGAAAGGTTAAAAAGAATTCTTTTATTTTAACCTGGGATAAACCGGGATTCTCGGTTTTTTTTTGTTTGTTTGTTTGTTTGTTTTTGGTTTTTTGTTTTTGTTTTTGTTTTTTTTAATTATTGTTGATTTATTGATTGATTTATTTTTATTTTTGTCTCTTCAGACTAGAGAGCAGATATGTCTAGCAAGTACATGGAAAGGCAGTCAATAATTTGGAGACTCCCTCACCTCCTCTGCTTTTATGGACAAACTTTAATACCCTATTGTTTGTTTGTCAGATACCTATATTCCTTTGAGCAATCTGTGCCCATCT
>JBCJKH010057935.1:0-13331 GCA_039877255.1 Loriculus beryllinus
GGCTATAATTTAGTCAGCCCTCAAGGATGCTCTCATAAGCATTAGCAGCATAGTTATTTTATTACAAGTGACAGATAGGGCAACATGTATAAATCAAGTAAAGATCCCACTTCACGAAAGTGTAATTTGCCACAGAAGCATAAAGAAATAGTGATCATTATTCCTAGGAACATGTTTGAAAGTACCTGTTCAGATGAGAGAAACTGACAGAAATTGCAAGAAAACCGTGTTCTTACATGCATCAACCTCCTCTTAACCTCCTTCAGCAATGTTATGATTGTTCTGGCTTTCTAAGAATTATCTGGATTTGAGTTCAGAAGTAATTACAATTGTTTCATTTTTAAAGAGACAAGTTGTCATTAAACAACCTTTTATTTCATTAGCACTCTGAACAGTAACACCCACTTCAAAACTTAGTAAGAACTAGTCATTCACAAGCACTACCAACCACAGACCAGCACACACATCAGAGCATCGCAAGCACTCAGCAGATCAGCAAACCTGTTAGTCACTGGGAAACACCTAGAACTCATCACTAATGATTCCTCTTCAGACATGAGTTTGAGTGAGAGAACATGACTGCACCTCTTCAGAGAAAATGAGCAAACTCTGTATATACTAAATTTAGCATTAACCTAATCCAGACTTTAGAATACAATTAAAATCACATGAAAGCTTGTGTGTGTAACTAACCTGAAACAGCATACACACAGAGTTTTCGACAGTGCAACACAGCCAGATGAGGTCCTTCAGTACCACTGTTAGGAAGGTTAAAAAAAAAAAAGCACTGTTTACAGATAAATTACAAGTAAAATGCGTACAGACTAAAATTCAAATAACCTTGTTGAAATTATTTTTAGGTAGGGGCCAAATCCAAAGGCTTGGCTGTTTAATGCTAGCATGAAATCTCAGAAGTACTAATTTCCTAAATGCATACTGAAGTATTTGAAGCTAACTTCAAAATTAGAATTAATCCTTTAAGAACGTATTTTCGCATTTACGTATGAAGAATAAATCAACTGTTTTCCCATTTTAACTTGGAATTCATTTCAAACAAGGTGCTGTTAATTATTCCAAAAGCCAAATGAGTATAAGGATCATACCTCCAAACATGTATTACTCAACAACCGCATATATTACTCTTTTTAAATTCACTTTTGTACTACCTGCATGGAACCTAAGTTAATTAAACTATAAGGCAGAGGTCAAATCCTATATATTTGCGTATTCCTATATTCTAATCCTACAGTCACATCCTTCTTGCCCAAAACCTTTCCCTGCAGAGAAAGTTCTTGTGCTGTTAACTATAGAAAATGGGTTAGATCATGTCACAGGGTAAGGCATTACAATTTCCAGTACAGGGTCACTCCATGATTACTTGAGTGAAAGGACAACAGCTTCCAACTGATGCAGGTGCTTCAACCTGTGGCCTTTGGTCTCAGAGTACAAGTTTTTCTCTTGCTTGGTACAGGTTTTTCCTCTTGTTTTTAATATAAAATTCATGCCATAGTATTAGAAGTTTATTTCAAAATTAAAATTAATCCCTTAAGAACATGTATTTAATTGGCTATAAGAGAATCTGCTTAGGAGAACTTTATTTTAGAGATCAGTTCTTAAAAGCATCTGGAAGATTATCCTCCATGTATACATTAAATAAAAATCCTCTCATATCAAGATGATTTGAGAAGCAGATCAAATGCATAGCACAGTATTCACAGATGTGCTTAATAGTTGTCCCTCTGGAAACTGAAAACTCATCCCCAAAACAAACAAAATCACAGCCAAGCCTTAAACAAACAGCAACAAAGCCTGTTGTTGACTTACGAAACAAATTTTCCCACTTCCACCTGCAATATTGGTTCTCGTAACTGCACTTCCAAGAGCAAGTCTTCAGGTTGTCCTCCATCTCCAGGTTTCATAGGATGTGGATTAAAGATTCGGAGATACCCCATATAACTGCCTACAATAATTTTATCTACAAACAAACAAACAGAGACTACAGAATACAACAGCACCCACAGAACTCATTTTGCTGAAGTATTTCAAATAATACATAAAAGATAGAATATTTCCATGTTTCAATTAAGTTTGCTTATGCTCTGTGTTCTAGATTGAGATTAGCAAAGGGTTCCATACAGCAATTATCATGGTGGTGGCCCTGGCTATTGTTACTATTCTATCATTTTGATGATCACACTTTAAAAGTCCCATTCTGGTTTTGAAGAGTTCTTCAAGCTTTCAGCTTCTACATCTTGTATTTGTGCACAGACATAGCACACCTGCAGAAGTGTGAAATTTTAAAGTTGGGACTAATGACATTTATCCAAATGCAAACCTAAAGGCAGATAATTACTACATCAAAGCTGGGCCTTGGAACCACCTGCTCTTGAGACAAGTTCACTATCACAAAGATGAATGCAATAGTTACATCAGAGTTATTCTGGAATCAGTATTTTAATCAAGTAGTCATTTGGTTGTTAGTAACAAAAGATAACTAATTAAGAAAAAAGAAACAAAACCACCAAAGAGGTGCCTCCCAAGATGACAACCAACAACCCAACTTGGTTGCCAATACTTATTTCTTCTAGATATAGATCATCATATCCACACCAACAAAACTTCTCCACAAACCAGAACAAGCAAGTTCACCAGGCTCCAGAGACTTGGCATGGTTCCACAGAATCCCACATCAAAAGCTCAGAGCAGACACTTGCTTCCTCTCCAGCCACAAAAGATTTGAACCCCCAAGTCCCTCAGTCACAGAACACCACCTTCCCCACATCCCTTCCTCAGTTCAGTAAAAAGTATTTCATCAGCAGTAAACTAAATCCACTGCAGTTATTAATTCCTTAAAAATGCTTAAGTGAGGATATTTTAGCCTGTGGCTAGGCAATTGCAAATTCACTTGGGTCCTGAACTCTGGTAGAAAAAGACTAGTCTAAAAACAAAGAGAAATGTATAATGTTGAGAAAGTAAATAAAACAGCAGACTACTATTCCCACAACGCTGTTTAAGTCCTGCTTTTATATCAATTACATTTGTTTTCCACCAGAAAAAGACAATTTAGACCTCCAGCAGAATTTGGGAGTTGTGATCGCGGGTCAGTTCACAACAGCAGGCCTGCTGGCAACAGATGGGGTACACCTGTGTCAAAGAGGGGAAAGGATCTTTGCACAGGAGTTAACAGGGCTAAATGTAATTTACAGCTCACCCAGTTAAAGGGGGAAAAGGATAAAATCAGGCTCATTAGAAATAAGCCTGGAGGCAACAGGTTTGAGGGATGGGCATGTTAACGAGGTCCTTTGGTCTCAGTGAAGGCAGGGAATGGAGAACCATGCAGTAGCAAAGACAAGAGTTATTGATGTGTTAGAAATCACAGAAGCACCAGAGAAGATGGACTTCTGCCCTTGAAGAGGTGGCACGATGTATAGCTCAACTGAAGCGCATCTGCACTAATGCACACAACACGGGCAATAAACTTCCAGTATGCAAACTAGCAGCTGTGTAGCCTAAAAGTCAGCAAATATGTATTTCTGAATTTACCTCGTCCACTATTATCAACATCAGCAACACACAAACAGCCTTGGTCAAACTCTTCCTTTTCTCCGAGTACAGTGGACCACCAGTCTCTAGCTTTAAACAACGACATTCTTCTTTACTGAAAAGGAAACAAACCGCTAGTAAAGTATATACAAATATACATACACGTCTGTATACAAACTAGTAAAGTACATACAAATATATATATACACCTGTGTATACAAACAACCTCATCATCAACTTTGATTAGTATATTTCTTATACACCTTTTAGCTTTGCATTAATCTAGTCTGAGCTGCATACACATTGACTGCAGGTGTCTTGGGTTTCTGGTCATGTAGCTCAGAAAACGACCCTAAGAAACTTCTTGTTTGGAAGTTTGGAAATTAGTCATGATAGCCACTGGATAGCTACTTAAAGAAAACACAAAGGAATACCAGCTTTTTTAATTGTTAAACGCCTTCTGTAACTAACATTAAGAAAGTAAAACAAGATTTCAGAGTCACAGAACTGAGATTTTTGTCTCTTACCAAGAAGTATCAGGAAAACAAAAAGATTCTGATGCAAGTCTAGTGCAAGAAAACTTATTTTTAGACACAAAAAGACAACATCAAAACCTCCAACAAGTAATCGCCTTGCAAATGCCCTAGTGACACAACTAAAGACCTCAGGGCACAAATCAGCTTTTCTGCTCCATACCTGCTGTTATTTTAAGAAGGGGACAGGCGGAGGAAGAAAAGAGACTAATCCTTTTGTAGGCGGCTCGACAACACCGCTACCCCAGCTCAAAACTCACCGCTCCATGCCCCTGACCTGAGCGGGACAAACCCGACCCGGCAGAGGAGGGTAAGGGGCTGCCAGGCTCCTAAGGATGGGTTCACCCTTCGCCTTCCTTCGGTCAAAGGCAGCCCTGCTAAACCACCGTGTCGCTTCTGTAAAGGAAACCATGCCTGGAAAATAAACCCTCTATCTTCTCACCTCAGGGGTTGCCGCTGGTACCCGCTGCAGCTGAGGGCAGGCTGCCGACAGCACACCCTCTCCCCCCCACAGATCCCCGGTGCCGCACCCTCAGCTCCACACCCGAGCCCCACAGCCGGACGGACACACGCGCCCTGAAGCGGGACAACAGACCGAGCCCGGCGGGTGCTCACCTGGGCGGCAGCCGGCACCTCCCGGGCGCGGTGCGGTCCGAGCCGCTCCGGGGCGGCAATCCCCCTTCCTCGCAGGGGCTTCTCACCCAGGCACGGCCTAAGGCGAAGCGAAGGTGAGGCACCAACCGGTAACGCTACAACCCGCTCCGCCCGGCCGCCGCCACCCCCTCACGGCACGGTAAGCATCAGCCACACCGCCCCAACCGGCAGGGGGCGCGGCCGCCGGGAAACGTAGTTTGGGAAGCGGCGCTATGGTCCGTTGGGCTCTCTCATTTCTTCCTGCGCGGGGGGAAGCGTGAGGAGGAGAAAGGAAGAAAGGCATTCCTTTGTGCTCCTGAGGAAAACACCTAACCTCCTAGTTAGTGCTCTTTCCTTTTGAGAGCCCTCACAGAAGCCTTTCGTCCTCTGGAGCGTTCTCTCCTTGTTCCTCTATCAGCCGTCCCTTTCCGTTTCTCCCCGTTATTTTTCCCCTCTTGCGTGGTAGCGCCGGGCAGGGCACGCGCTCGTGACGTCAGGCGGGGAGCCCGCGGCGGGGTTGTACCGGGTGGATGAGGACCCGCTGAGGCCGGTGCTGAGGGGAGGGAAGGGGAGGGGAAGGGAAGGGAAGGAGGGAGGGAGCACCCCCGGTGTCCTGCAGCGGCGTGCCCCGGCACTTACCATGGACAGGACCGCCGTGGCGAAGATGGGCGCGGTGGCCAGCGCCAGCGTGTGCGCGCTGGTCGGCGGGGTGGTGCTGGCGCAGTACATCTTCACCATGAAGAAGAAGACGGGGAGGAAGACGAAGATCATCGAGATGGTACGTGGTAAGAGGCCCGCTCCAGCCGCCGGCCGCACGCCCTTCTCCTTCTCGGGGTGACGCCTCCCTCGAATGCCAGCCCTTCACCTAAAACACGCGGCTCCCTTCTTCGCACGCTGTCCTGCAGCTCCTGCCGCAGGCCCACCCCGGGAGCGAGGGCTCTTGTGTAGATGTGTGGGGCTGTGTCATATGGCCGCCCCTTGAGGCGAAGCGGCAGAGGAAGGGATGTTGTGGCCGGTTTCTGACCATAAGGACAGACGCTGGAAGCTGTTCCATCCCAGCAAGATACGCTAGCATTGACAGCGTCAGTTTCATCCTGTCTTGTCCAGCTTGTATGTACCTGTGCATAAAGCTATAGGTATATACGGGCCCATATAGGTGTTGGTTGTAATTTAAAAGCCTGTTTGTAAGTTGTTTACAAGAAAAGAAGGCAGGGAGGTGGGAGGAGGCGATGCTCAGCCATCTGTTGAAACTGGGAGGCAATGTCTTGTTCACAGTTACTATAAAAGGAAGATAGAGCTTCCTCTGCACTGCCTTTGTTAAACTTCGTGTTTAGGGTATTATTTAAATATCTGCCTATCAAGTATTAGCTGAATAGGGAAAGGTCTTAGTTTAGACAATATACTGATTATGTTGAAATCCTTCAAAATTTGCATTTATGGTTGGGACACTGCTGAAGAACAGTAATGAAGAATGGGACTGAAACCAAATCTGCTGATCTTAGCCAATGGATATTTTGTGATCTGCCCTGCAAAACTTTACTAAAAGCTCAAATTTATTTGTTTTAATTGCACATGGAAAACAGATTTTGCTAAGAGCTAGGATTCTCCATGTGAATTAAGAACTGTGTAACTACTCCCTTGCTCACGTGTTGCCAAGACTTGACTTGAAGTCATACAGTGCAGTGTGTGGTAACATGGGTCCAGAAAAGAATTCCACTGTGCAGTTTTGTTAGTCGTAAAGTTGCATACTTAGAGTTGAAAAAGCATTTGAATGCTGTTTTTTATCAGCCACAACCTTCAGCATTTTGGAGGGGGGTGTCTTGCTTTTTAGTTTCTGTGAGCCCACTTAGCTTGTGGGAGAGCAGAAAGCTTGGATTGTCACTATGGAAAGGGTTAGATGTATTTCTGAAAAAGGGCTCTGGATTCTATGGAAGCATTTGACAAAACTTGTTTGAAAACTTACTGTGGCATAACGCTGGTTAACTATAAATAACTTCCTTTTTAATTCTAGTACTGTAATACTTCCAGTAGTTTCATCAGCTCCTATTCACAATATCCAATTTGAGCTGTCATTCAGAAAGTGCCTAATAATTGCTAAAGATGTATTTGTATTCACTTTCTGTGTAGTGTTTAAATAGTGTTTTGGCTGGGAAGACTTTTGGTTTTATCTTTGTTGCAAAGATTTGCCTTTGGTAGAGAAGAAAATCGTTACACCAATGTTAAATTGATTTCTGGTAAGCGATACTCTTAAGTGTGTACTTTAGATAACATTTGGGAGCTATGTTCTTGAACACAGATCTATGATCTGCTTTTATGATCAGAGATTTTTCTGAACTTTAAATTGCAAGGGGAAAATAAAGCTTTTTCAAAGCATGTCAGCTATGTTGGGTGGAAATGTTTTACCAGTTGGATGTTAATATTAAACATGTTAATACTGTCTGCTCACTTAGCCAGAATTTCAATCACTGTTCCAACTGGCAGCTTCTTCAGTTTACAAGCATCTTCAGTTCATCAGCTGCAAATCCTCTTTCTCCCTCAGGGAGTATCTTCAGTGGACAAGTAGACACGTAATCAGGCTGTGAAATTTCTTTGCAATAAGGGAAACGGTTATATAAACTTCATACCAAGGAAATAAGGACAAAAATGTGGTTTATGTGTTTGTTTTACTTGAATATGCTGCATTCTGGAGAACTTCCTGTAATAGTTTTATCCACAAATGTAATTTGATTTAAGGGTTGTCATTGATAAAACGCTGCATCTGGTTTAGTTTATCGCAAGATAGACTTTCCTTAGAGCTTTGGGGAGAAGGTGTTTTCCAGTCTGTAATTTGGTTCAAGTTAGGGTGGTGGTGAGGAACAGTACAGCTTTATTGAAATGGTTTGGATTTTTTTTTCCTAATCCATGAGTTACTACAGCAGGCTGGTCTTCCATGTTAGATTAAAATTACGGGATTGGTTTTGTATTTTCAGCAGATATTTTTGGTTCATATTTCCTTTGGGGAATATTTCTCTTTGGTTTTATACCCGCATTAGACTCAGCATTACCGTAATTTATAAGGTCATCAAAATCAGTAGAGAGCTGGCCTGTTTACACCTTAGTTATGTGACTTCAGTTCTCACCAATGAAATAGTACCTTATCATTAACTACAGCAATACATTTTTTTTACTTTTTTCCTAGTTAAAATTCATATAAAACTCTAGATAAGAAGCCAATTTACAGCAGTGTTTAAAAGCTAAAAGGAGAGTGGACATTACAAATCAAATAGGATTTCTGTAAGACAAGTTAGTATCAGGGATTATGACACCAAGAATGTTTAATGTCAAAAGAAGTGGAAAGGAGTCTCAAGTGTTGTGGAAAAATACAAGGGTAACAGTTTCCTTGTGGAATAACAAACCCTAAGAAATTCTTATCTATGTATCTTACATTTCTTTACCAAAGTAATTAGACTGGTACACAAATTTAAACTTAATAAAATTACAACATGTTAACTGAAAGCAAAGATTTAAGTTTGGAATTAAAGTATTAATGATGTGTCTTCATTGACCATCTGAAGTTTGTAAACAGGGAGTTTCCCTTAGGCACTGATAGATGTAGGCAGAGTTAATGTGGCTCCACTTCTGAAATAAAAGAGACATTAATATTAAATATACAGCCAGTCTTATGAAGCTGTACTCGGTGTGTTAAGAAGCAACTGTCGCCCAAAGTCTTCTGCATTACTTTGCACAGCCAAATTGCCATCTCTGAAACTGTAAACAAAGTATTTCTATAGTCAGGTGAAGGTAATAGTTAGCCACAAGGTTGCTAACTTTAATTTAAAGAGAAGGTTAATAATTAATTAGATTCTCGAAGTAACTTACTAGATGCTGCTTGACAGCCACTTTAAAAGGAGATTAAACCTTACAGTAACACTCAATCTTTTGGACTTTCCGGGCCCCAAACAAGTTTGCAATGAAGTTGTGGATCTTTATATAGCAGATCAGTTCTATTATCAGTAGACTTCATTTCTTGCTTACTACTTGTAAAGCCTTTTAGGAACTCAGCAGAAAACAGGTGTTCACAAACGAGAGTGAAAAACATTGCCCAAGTCTTTTGATAACAATCATATGCAAGGATTAGTCCATGCTAGCTAAAACATGGGGTTAATGTAAGAAAAACTGCTTAATGTGGTAACAGTATTTTTTGTTATTTGTTTCATAAACAACATTGCTGAACTTTGTGGTTTTTTTCTTGGCAGCTTGCTTATTACTTTTGTTTTGGAGCTTTTTATTGTATTTCTTTTATAAGGATGAGAAACATAATAGAGCTGATTGAAAACTGAACAGCAGACTACCTGAAACTGAGACTCTCTTACTCTCCCAGGTTTGTTATCCAGAAAACTGGGCAAATGCTTAGTTACATTTGTCTATTTCTCCATTCTGCCTCGAAAGTGAGAGGATCCAATTCCCAGAAAATCAGACTTTATATCAGATTTCAAGAACAGCAAATTACAGTTCAACTTAAAAAACAGTTTCTCTTTTTACAGGAAACTTTCTAGCCAGCCATTGTTAAAATTTCTGGACAGATTCCTACTTAATACATTGGGGGAGGAAAAGAAACATGTGGATCTTTGTAGTATTACAGTTTACCTGGGGAGAAATAAGCAAATGAGTAAGAAGCAAGGTAACTGGTATTTATCTACTTCCCTAAGAAGTCAAATAACATGTGACTGTCATAGGGTTTGTGGGGGGATTTGTTATTATTTTCTTTTACTTGCCAGTCTCTGGTGGAGATTGGCATCTTGTTTCATAGGGCATCGGGGGTTTGTGCCACAGACAAAAGACACAGACCTTTACAACTGGCAGCAATCACATACCTCCCCACTTCATTCTTGTCTTGTTGCTAGTAACCAGTTGTTATAGTAACTGTGTCGTTACTCCAGCATGAGACCTTCACAGCATTCTCCAAGTGGAGAATGAAGTAAAAGAGTATGTAGTAAGTAGCAAACATACTCAGGAATTTAAATGGCTAGTATGTGAAACTTCTTCATGCATACTTTTTCCTTTACAAAGATGAAGAAGAATTCAAGCCTGAGCAAACTGGAATCAATAAAAGGTAGTGAAAAGTGAAAGAGCTCCTGAGACCTAATACTGCCCCTACCTACTAACATGTATGTGAGAGCCTTTATATTATTAGCAGCTGGAGTATTAGAATCATTTTTAGAATACTGTTAAAATTTTAAAGCCAAGTTAAATTTGATGAGTGCTGCAGATATAACTATACCTGTCTTGGTTTTTGTTTAAACTGTGTCCCTCAAAAGAAAAATCACATTGACAGAGTGGTAAACACCAGCATTACTAAAACAAGGTTTTGTTGCCCATGGGCTTTTTGCACAGATAATCATAATTCATAATTACCTAGAATGTGGCTTGTAAAGCAAGTTTGTACAAGCCAGGAAACACACTGTAAGCATAGTTCATGTTGATACAACTTAGATAACCACTAATAGGTTTTCATTCTCACTGTAAAATAATTCAGTTGGAAAATTTAAAGATTTGGGTCTTAGGAGAAGAAAAACTTCTATGTTCTTTTCTAACACTGTTAAGAATCAAAAAGTAGTCTACTCTATACGTTGTGTACATATTGATATTTTACTTTAGTATAATAAGCTGATCCTACAGTTGAATCATCTGTTTGTTTCAGAAGTAGGTTTTAATTTTTGAAATTGTTGCTACCTTTGAGGGGTTTTTTTTTATTCGGTAGGTCTTGAAACATAGATTATTACAAGGAATGGATGTGGGAAGATCAATTGAATCTTTAATTCTGCATGAGTTTCCTTAGAACTTATTTATCTTCATTACAACAGTTATAAAAAACATGATCGTGATCTACACACCTGAAAATTGAGCTTCAAGTAGTAACTATAAGGAAATGTCAGGATATGATATATATTATAGGTATAGGCTCAGAACAGCTTGTTTGCTGCTTTCTCTTTTGTATGAAGTCTTTGTTCAAGCCAGAAAAGCAATCTTTCAGTGAATCTTTCTGCTCTGAAGTATATTTACCATTTCATAAATGCTTAGTATGTGTTAAGCCATATTTTCTAAGTGAATTTCTCCTCTTTGCAATAATTATTGGTTGAGCTATAATGGTATCTGTTCTATTAAACTTCTTATACCGATTAAGACCAATAGCAAATACTGCAATTATTTGTAGAATCGTAGTATAGTTAGGGTTGGAAAGGACCTTAAGATCATCAAGTTCCAACCCACCTGCCATGGGCAGGGATGCCTCACACTAAACCATGCCACCCAAGACTCCATCCAAGCTGGCTGACATGTTAACTTTCATTGTCAAACAACAGAAGCAGTAAGATGGGGTTTTTTGATTGAATGCACATTATCATTGCAAAATTCTTCATATTATGAATTAAAGTTGCATAGCATTCCAATAGTCAGTCTTGCGTTCATAGGAGCTATCAACTTGTATTAAAAATACCAAAATTGATCAGTGTAGGCATTGAAGAGTCCCGGGATATGGATCAGTGCATTTATAGGCAGGAGAACACTTAGCTGTAAATTCAGTAGCAATTTCAAAGGTACCTGCAAATGTAAAAACATCACATTTTGTGTAAGTCTGGAAACCTTTTAAAAATACCTGAACTTTTGAAGTTCTTTCCTTAAAGAAAAGTCAGATAGCTGCCTCTTACCTTTTATTTTCACTTGAATGAATTGCATAATGCAAAATACAGTATCTTCCCCTGTGTTGGCTATTTCCAATTCACTTTAATAGCCTTCAATCCATCAGCCCCTTTTGTCTCTCTGTATGTGCATATGCACACATATTTTGTGCCAGTGTACTACAGTATACTCTTCAGTTCATGTGAATAGTACATCATGGAGGAAGTTCAAGGGAAATAGAAAAGAAGCTCACTGTTAGATTTTAGTGCTTCAATCTGGTGCATTTGTGAGGTGGCAATTAATAGTCAATATTACATTCCAGCTAGTTGAGCTGCAGCAGACAGTGTAGAGCAGCAGGTGGCAGTAGTATCTGTTTGCATCTCTGAAGATAGTATACACTTATTTTGTAAGTAACCTGTCATTTAAGAAATCCTGTCCCACAGCAGCCAGCATTTCTTGGCCACTTCATGACTCCAGGTCAGGCACATACAACTGAACTGCTCCTGCGTGCAGAGGGCCTGGCAGATGCTCAGCACTGTAATTTGGCTGATCTTATCACATGCTAAGTGCAACTGTGAGGCAGGAATGTGAGGCAGCACAACTATTCTTCCTGGCCTCCTTTCCTAACAAGCATGCAAAGAGGTAGGAGCACAGATAAAACTGGGCAAGAAAGTTGGATAAATATACTGTCGTGAAGGGTGTGGAAAATAAAAAGACATGAAGTCTAACTTTCCCCCTTGCCTTCTTGTGGTCACCTTACTGTGCAGCAGTTGATATGTAGTTACTGTTTCTTCTTGGGGCATAGCTCTTTGTACAGCAGTTACACCTTGACCAGTTTCTGGATGTCAGCTGCATTCTCTTACCCATAAGTAATCAATCACCAATGGTCAGCTGCTGTAAAACATCAGAGAACTTATGATGACTGCAGTAGGCAGGTTTTTAGTCCCACATCTATCATGCAGCAGCTTGACTGGCACTGTGCCATGAAATTGGAATTTGTGGCTGTTGTGCTGGTCACATCTCTCTTAGGTTATTTATGAGGAGTTTCTGACTGTAAGAAAAAAACCCTGCTTATTAAAAGTGCTGGATTTTTCTAATTTGTCTAATCCTTATATTAATACAGTGTTTTACTTGAATACTTAAAAAAGATTAAGCATTTTTGCAGTACAAGTGGGCATATGCCTAGGGTTGCAGCACACAGGTCAAAGAAAACACCATGTTTAAATACTAAAATTAACTCTGTTTTTGTTCAGTAATGCCATAAAAGAATATAGAACTGCACTGGCTTATCTCCGACAATAATTACAAAAATGCTCTATAAATAATGTAAATAATGCCTGTTGCTAGAAGGAAATGGGGCTTCTGCTTTCATATATACCAACCTTTAAAAAAAATAATTTGTAATTTATTTTTTAAAGAGGTAGGGCAAGGCCCAGATTTACACACTGAAGGTTCATAATGTGTCTGAATACAGAATTTGAGACCTCTTGAGCTGGTTTTGCCACCAAGGATTCCTGTTCAAATATATTTGTTCCTACTTTTTGTCCCCACTTGTCAACTGTTTGTCTGCTTTGGAGATTGGATCCCTGAAATAATTTAAGTTTACTGGGGAGTGGGTTACCCAAGAGTTTGTTTTACTTCACCTTTATGTTGACAGAATGAATACCACTAAAATGTACCATTAACCCTGCTCCTTGAAAGCTTTCCTTCTATGTTGGAAACTTACAAGTTTTCAGACTAAAAGTGTAAATTTTACACTTAGCAGTTACTGATGCAACACTTTTTATCATAGAATCATAGAATAGGTAGGGTTGGAAAGGACCTTAAGATCATCCAGTTCCAACCTCCCTGCCATAAGCAGGGACATCCCACACTAAACCATGCCACGCAAGGCTTCGTCTAACCTGGCCTTGAACACTGCCAGGGATGGAGCATTCACAACTTCCTTGGGCAACCCATTCCAGT